>JABEVS010000092.1:85821-178391 GCA_018290735.1 Coelastrella sp. MACC-549
GTGACGAGGATACGGTACGGAGCACGAAGAGGGTGAGAGGTGGGGGGTGGAGTGGAGTGGTGGAGGTTGGGAGGGGGCGCTTGCGGCGGGGGGGACGGGGGGGGGGGGGGGGGGGGCGGGTGGGGGGGGGGGGGGGGGGGTGGGGGGGCGGGGGGGGGGGGGGCGCAGTGTGCCTTTTGCATGCAACCTCAAACCACAACTTTGTGGCGGAGACTTTGATCTAATAAACAATTCAAAGTGCATACACAAGACGTTGCTAAGATTCGCTTCTCCTACATACAGCTCTGCCCGCAACCTTGATACAAATGAGAAGCTAGCAATCAAGAAGATAGCAGGCTGCTTTGACAATGCAGTTGATGCCAAACGTATCTTGAGGTGTGCAGGGTGATGCTTAGCACAGCAGTGGATCAGATGTCCTCATTCCAGACATTGCTCAAGATGTATGGTGCAGCAAGAAGTGCTTTTGCAGAGGACTCACAAGAGCCAGTGGCATCAGGCAGGCCTCTATTGTGTCTGCCTGACCCAATATGGGAATCTGCAGCAGCAATGGTGGATACTGTCACAGCAATAGTGGATACTGTGCGGTGCCAATAGCCATCCTTGCAGGCATCTCACATCAACAGTCCTACTGGCTGCAAGTGCTTGCTTGCATGAGATATATAAGAGCCCCATGATGATGTGCCCCTGCATATCTTTCACAGAGAAGTTGCCCTGCTGTCCCACCTGAAGCATGAGAACATCATCGCTCTACGGGACCTTGTTCCCCCCGTATGCCCTGCCAACTTCAAGGACGTGTACCTTGTGTACGAGCTCATGGACACGGACCTGCATCAAATCATCAGATCGCCACAGCAGCTCAGCCCAGACCATGTCAGTTACTTCATCTACCAGGTCGGTGTAGATACAGGTGGTGTCAGCTGTGAGATAAAGCGGTGAAAAAATCCACAGCTGTCACCTGGGTCGCTGTTGCTGTGGTATTTGTCAGCCAGCTGGTGCTGCAGTAGCATGTGGCGATTGCAAGCTGGGACCCCTGCACCTTTGCCTGCTGCAGGTGCTTCGTGGGCTGAAGTACATTCATAGTGCCAATGTCCTCCATAGAGACTTGAAGCCAAGCAACCTGCTGGTGAACGCCAACTGCGACCTGAAGATCTGTGACTTTGGACTGGCTAGAGCAGGGTGAGCACGTAGAAGAAATCAATTATGCCATGGCCGCCACATGCCTGCAGTTGATCAGTGATGCGATTAATTCAGTGGCATCAGATTCTGTGCATGCATCAGTGATGTAACACAAGCATTATGTCACCTGAGACTGTGCTTGTTGGCAACTATTATCGGGACAAAGTACTTGTTGTTGAGATGAGGTGACTCAGAAGATGGATGACTGGTGCGTGTCTCAGTAAGGCCTGAGCTGTCGTCATCCTGCTGCTGAGGATGCAGCATGCTGCTAGTGGCAACTTTGATAGTATTATTTTACTTGTTGTATGTGCAGGAGTATTGACGAACATGTTGCTATGACAGAGTACGTGGTGACACGCTGGTATCGTGCACCTGAGCTTCTGCTGTCATGCAATGATTACACAGCAGCCATAGATGTCTGGTGAGCCCTGGCCCGCCCTTTGTCTGCTGTAGCACTTATTGCACATTATGATATTTCCCTGTGGCTTTGTCTCAGGCAACTGCCACCAGCCACCATCACAGTCATGTTGAATAAAATCAGATACAGGCATCCAAAGGCTGTCGTGATGACAGTTGCTGATCTTCCAGTGTTGTGTTCGCACCCTGCAGGTCTGTTGCTTGCATCATGGCTGAGCTGCTGGGGCGGAAACCACTCTTCCCTGGCAAGGACTATGTGCAGCAGCTGGACCTCATAACCAAGGTGTGACACTGTCAGCGGTTGCTGGTTGGCTGCACCTTCCGCTGTCCCCTCATGAGGGGATGAGACATATGGCTTCTTAACAATGTGACACCATCCTCCTTGGCGACCAAGATTTGCAGCATTGTACTTGACATCATGCTCGCTTGCTGGTACAGAACTGGAGTCAGCCATGGGGTCTGACTGGAACATGGTCGGTGTGCCCTGCTTGCAGGTCATTGGATCTCCTGATGAATCTGACATTGCCTTTGTGGGCAGTGAGAAGGCCAGGAGGTACCTGCGCAGCCTGCCAGCCCGGCCCAGAGCAGACTTCAAGCAGCTCTGGCCTGATGCTGATCCACAGGTGAGGGGAGCACAGCTCACGTGACAGCTTGCACGCTGGACCGGCCTTTGTGACAGCTGGCATGTGTGGTAATTGTTAGATGATGGCATTGACCTATACTGTGCATGTTCAGCAGGTCTGGAGCAGCACTTTATGGCGCTTGGTGGGTGACCAGTCTCCAACAGGAGTCTCAATAAAGATCTCTGCCTTTCTTTGCCCTCATACATACCAGGCTCTGGACCTGCTCTCCCGGATGTTGGTGTTCCATCCAGAAAAGCGCATCAGTGTAGAAGAAGCCTTAGCACACCCGTGGTTAGCAGCATTGCATGATGAGAGCGATGAGCCATTTGCAGAAGTCCCATTCACCTTTGACGCCCCAGGGCAGCTGCCACCCGATGATGCGGCAGATTTGATGTGGAAGGAAGTGCTCAGGTTCCATCCAAAGTTGGCCGCAGCTGGAGCTGGACACCGCCCCACAGCAGCAGGGTTGACCTATACAGCAGCAACCGGAAAGAAGTAGCAAACAGGGAAGGTAGTAGCTGAGTGAAGTAGGCCCCTTGATTGCAATCCACGGGTGAAGCGATGCTGCATCATCACAATGCAAGTATGTATGAGCTAACTGCAGCGTCAAGCATGGCATGTGAGACTTGTGTCCCAACCCCCACAGGACCCCAACAGGATTGTTCGAAGCAGTGCATGTTACCTGGCCTGTGCATAGATTGATCCCCTGTGGCATCTTGCATGCTGTGCCAAGCGCATGCAGTGGGCCATCCTTTTGCTGCATGTGCATTTGAGATGGAAGACGTAGGGTCTATTAACAGACCATATCTATCCGAACGTCGTCAGTGTATGTGATAGGCCCGATTGCAGCAGCCGGGAGCTGCACTAGCTGTGCCCTGGGAGGCTTTGTGCAGATAAACATTGGTTTACTGTCACAATGACAGTGGAACTCTTCTTGGCATGTATCCCTAGCATCAAGTCTAACTGGGACATTGTGAAAATTGCAAGTTCAATCGAAGTAATATCTACGACCCTATAGTCAAATGTCTAGGGTGGAGATGCCACAGCAAATGCGTTGACATGCCATGGGGCATGCCTCCACCCATTAACAGAATATTCTGTGATATCGCCCAATGAGATGGTCAGTTATCATTGTGATGGCCTTGCAGGGGGGTGCTCGGCACCGAACAATCAATCCAAGATTTACATTAATGTCTTCTCAAGACCAGTTGGCATCTTGCAGCGTGCCCAGAAACAGGAAGCTCAGCAGTGAGTGCCAGCACGTCAACATGAAATGATGTCGGAGCCTCATGACATGCCACAGCTTGTACCAGTTGTTGATGTCTAGCAGTACTAGTAGTATCTCAGTTTGCAAACAATTGTTGCATGCCTCTTTTTCTTTTACATATCGTAATCTTTGTCCTGTCTGTCAAAGTCTACAGGTCACTCCATGCCAAGTTTGAGCGATTATCGCTCGGAGCCCATGAAACATTCGATGAGCTGGCAAAACAGCTGACATGTACATACATGCAGCTGCCAGGTGCCGCCACCTGGGATGAGCCCCATGCTCAGCAAGGCTTGCGCTGCTGCCAGCACACTCTGTGTTCCCCAGTCCCTTAGTCCTCGAGTACGTCAAATTTACTTTCACAAGAGCAGTTGCAATCTCGTATCTGTGGACAGGCTGCACTGCAGCTGTCAGCTGCTACATGCATACTATCCGGTGTCCACTGATGCTGCTCACAATTTTGTGAGCTTGATCTTAAACTGATCATGACCTCCAACAAGATCGGATCTTGTCAAGATGCCGGGCATATGCCTGCACCATACATCTGCCGGGTGATAGTTCACTACGGCCACGCAGCATGGGATGATATTATAATGAATCTCATCAATGATTGATCACTTAGGTCACTGGAGTGCAGGTGGCAGGCTGTGACAACCCCTGTGATATGCACTCAAGCAAAGAAGCACACTTCAATGGCATGTAGCCTACGAAACGATCTCATCATCTCAGCCTGGAATCGTTTGTTCTATCATACTGCCGCAGGCTGTTGCCTGAGAAGTCCTGGATTGTGCCCAAGTGCACCCTGGAAAAAACTCCAACCGCATGCAAACACAACAAGTGCGATTACCACAACAGTGTGCCACAGTGCGACACTGTGCAGTGCCCACTGGTGCCATTTGTGTGCACTGTGCAGTGCCCACTGTGCCCACTGTGCAGTGGCACTGATGCAGTGATCTGAGTGCAAAGTGCAGATGGAGTGTCCTAACAGGGGATCACAGGGAATTCAGGCCTACATTCCTCTCTAGTCCTGCTTGCACCAAGCTATCTATTTGGCTAGAAGGCTGCAGTAGCTCTGCCAAACCAACATCGGATGGTTTCAGACCTGAGTTGGTACACTTCCACTGCTACTAGTAGAAAAAGATGGTATAAACAAAGCTGTGGACCGGGTCCCAAGGCCGCTTAGCAAAGCCAATTGGCCACAATGGCATGGCATGATGGCGCAGCAGTGATGAAGTCTCACAGTACACTGCACTAATACATATTGGTGCCATTTTCACCAACTGATGCCCCCAGCATTGAATACGCTTCAAGAATAACACCCAACTTGCAGGCCATGTACAGTGGCGATATGTGTCCAGTGAACACACTGGTAAGGTAGTAGCATGCAGGAACAGTAACAGCTGGCAGCACCGTGCCCCAGAAGTCCATTGATATCTTCTTAGGAAGATGCGGTCAGCGTCTTGGCAGCTGACCTCCATCACTAATCCCGCTCAAACATCATACGATGTGCACATGGATGTGGTTAGAAGAAAAGCCGTGCGCGGAGTCCACTGCTATTGCAATGTGCAGTGCTGTCACATGTTACTGGTAACAGTCAGCTGCCTGGCAGTGCCATGGTCTTTCTACAGATATGTGCTGAAGCGCTTACTCACTCTCGAATTCAAGCCACCTAGAATGCGCCTCAAAAGTGAGGGGTGAGACATAACGGTGCTAAAGAGATGGAAGATGCTGTTGGTATCATAGAGCAAATAAAATCACGACAGCAAACATCCCATCAAGTGGATGTGCAGAGTGCTTGCAATGTAGACCAGTCAGACAAGAGTATACCACGCTGTGCTGTGCAAGACTTCAGCAATTGTTCAGCAAAATCCTTCTGCCGATGCACGGGTCCAAGTGGTGCTGACTTGTTTGTACCTATCACTGCCTGCGAATGGCTCCTTTCTACACACAGTACTTCCATCCCTTGCAACAAAAGCCTTGGATGCTTGTACCCCTGGTTGCATCCCTTATGTCGCTTGAAAGTGTGCCAGAGGGGGACTGGAAGTAGCCTGCAGGTGCGTATTTACAAGAGCAGGAGGCACTGGCATGAGCTATAGATCACATGTTGGTGGAGCGAAACACAAACATCACACAAGCTCACCAGCAGAAGCACAAGGGTGCACCTGCATGTCGGCTGCACAGAAACAATAGACTGATGCAGCGGTGGCGTACTCGAACGTCTCCTGTCAAGCACACCTTTGCCAGTGCTGCCTTTGCCGTTCCAGGGCTCGGGAACGCAGCCAGTCATCTGGGCATTGTTGAACAAGGTACTGCACAAGTGACATTCAGAGTTTTAAAGTGGTGAGCACCCACTGATCAAAACAACTATGTTGGAAAATGTATGAAGGCAGGAAAATCTGCTGCTTTGAGGATTGGCTACTGACCAGAGGGACTGCAATCTGGATTCTGCCATTAGAGCTGTCTGTCAGTGTCTGTCGAGGTGCATGTGGACATCACAGCAGCACCATGAGCAGAGGCTGCCAACTTGTTCTTGCAGGGGCCCTGATGGCATGCCCTACTGCTCTCCTCACTCACATTGTGCTGATTGCCTTCATACCCGCCCACTGAGGGGGCACAGACCCAGACAGCTTGTTGTTGTTCAGCTTGAGAGTCTGCAGATTACTCAATTGGCCCCAGGCAGGGGGCAGGGCACCAGTGAACTGGTTGTATGGAAGGCTCCTGCAGCACCAAACAGGGCTTAGAAGTTGGATTACAGGGGGAACCTGGCTTCTAAGCGCAGCAGTCTGCACAGCTCAGTAGTCAGTAACTGCTGTCCCTACTGCTACCTTGCTTTTTCCAAACCATCTTCTATGCAACACTCTGCATAATGCATCAATCACCAGAGTGATGTCAAGTTGTGGCAGCCTTGGGGCGAAGTTTGCAAGGGCTGTGCACCACTCACAAGATCCTGAGGCTCTTGATCTGTCCCCAAGAGGCAGGGAGGGTCCCACTCAGCATGTTGTCATTCAGAAACCTACAAGCACAACAATACCGAGTCTGTTACAAGGCCCAGGGTCAATATCTGCTATGTACGTGATATCATAACAGTCAGGAGTCAGCTGTGTTTCTTGCAGTTAAGCACAAGCATGAACAGCGCCAAGAAGTTGCATGCTGTGATGTAGAAGATGTTGGTTGGCACAAGTGCAGTTGCATAACCCTCAGGCAGGCTTGTGCCAGGGTGAATCTGCAGCACCACTCACACTTCCTCAGGTGTGATTGCACCTGCCCAGTCAGCAGGCAGAGGCCCCTTCAGCTCATTGCCACCAAGGTATCTGCAGCACAAGAGCCATTGTGAGTTCCACAGGGGTGACATTCTAGAGTGAACCACACCAAGACCGGAAGTAGGTGCAAGATAGCTCGTTGCTTTACGACTGTTGACCAATTATAAACAAAATTGCAGACATGCAAGCAATGATCGCGCATGACTGCTATTCATGCTTCGTTGTATCTGGGAGTGTGTGCGCTGTCAATGTACTCACAGCTCCTTGAGGTGTGGTAGGTCCTTCATGACTGAGCCAGCAGGTAACTTGCCATCAAGGCCCAGGTACACCAAGTTCAACCTACAACAGGTGCATAGGTAGGCAGAAGATGCACATAATCTGCCGAAAGGTATTGCTTTGTGTTCTTAGGGACTGAACAGCAGAGAAACTAATATAAGTCAATTTTCTGTTGTAGATAGAACATAACGTGAGCCTTTAACCACTCCAATAAGTGGAAAACTCTGCAAAACTCTGCAAAACTCTGCAAAATCTATACCACCCCCAAATGGTGACTGTTAGCAGCTGAGAGATTCACAATCATCAGGTGAACAATGAGATGCAGCGGCAAAGGGACTGGGCCTTGCTGCAGGCCATGTGGGCTTCATGTGGGCCGCTGATTACTAGGTAATGAGCACTGCTCATGGTCTCTGAGATATTGTGTCACGCTAGAATGCTATCACTGCTGCAACGGGTGTAAGTTGGCTGATGCACCCCACCTGGCAACATTCTTGTTTGCATCACAAGTAACATACACCCAGGTGCAGTGGTCCAAGGATGCCTTCCAGTCCCTAAGAACACTGGCCTTGGGATCAACAGCAGCCTTCAACTTGAACAGTGCTGCAGCAGCAGCACGATGCAATTCCAGCATGTGAAGACACTTCTTAGGAACCAGAACAATTTCTGCATTGGCACTAAGGAGGACTGCGACATTTGACAGCACAGCATACTGGGCTGTGCTGCTTGCCAGGGTAAGAGCCTCAGGCACTGACCGTTAGACCCTTGCCAGTAGAAGGCCACATTCCAACAGCATCCCCTCTCCCCTTGCTGCCTGTTTCACTCACCTTGTTTTTGCACCTGTGGGCTGACCAGAGACTTTGCAGCTGGTGGTGCTGGCAGCTGAGCAGGTATCAACGGCCGGGGTGCTGCTGGTGCAGGTGCTGCAGCCTGACCTGTGGCTGCTGCCGCTGGTGTGGCTTGTACTGGTCGGGGGGGACCTGGCAGCAGATCAGAAGGCCATGCGTCATGAGGGATGAACTGCTGAACCTGGCTTGAGTCACGTGTGCAGTTTGATACTCGTGTAAGACAACACAGACGGTCTGCCAGGTTCAAGAGCCTTCATACAACAAAGACAGGTGAATCAATCTGATCTTATCTGCTTGCAGATAGAGCTGTGCCGGAACAGACAGCTGCAGCGGACAATGGAGCTCTGCACACATGCTAAGAGGTGGGGTGCGACCTCTCCATGGACCAATACTCCATAGGAGAGCAGTGTATTGTACTTTGATGTGCAGCACCAATGCATCATTAGGACTCTCCACCTCCTGGATCAATGCATACCATTCTGCCCACAGAGCAGTACACTCCTGCCTGCTAAAGGCTCGTTGGGGTTGCTAATGCCACCTTGGTTGTCGGCCAACACAGTGGCATAGTTCAGCCCAAACAGGTCTGACACCTGCCGTAGGGTCTCACTGCCACTTCCCTGCAGTGACAGGAAATAACGTGTTGTTGAGGTGACAGAGAAGGCCAGTAAGCAGCACAACAGCAATGTATGACGTGGCAGAGAGGGGCACTGCAGTGTGTAGGTACACTTCTCATGCATGATGTCACAGTAGCATACCTCGTACACCACACAGTTGTCCCGAAGCGTCGTGGTATACACAGGAAAGAGCCAGCCGAAGCCCGGAATGAGCGGCTGCGGCTGCGTTGCTGCGGTGCTGGTTCCACTACCTGCTGCTGCAGGTGACCCGTACGTCAGGCCAGATGCACCCAGCAGCCAGTTCGTAGTTGACGATAAAACATTTGCTGGAGCTGTTGTGTAGACTGCTGGTGTTCCAGGTTGCAGCACTCCGCCCGACAATCCGCCTAGTAGGTTTGACAAAATCTGCGACTGTACGCAGCTGCTCCAAGCGACCAACAAGAGCAGACTAAGTTGCCAGCACTTTTGAGAACGCCACAACAGATCTACGTGCTGCATTGCGCCGTTCCCGAGCCTTGAAAACCAGGGTAACCAAACTGCACGCTGGTGACACTGCTGTATTTTGCTGGCACCTGCTCAATTCAGCAGAGTCTCAGACTGGCAATTGTTGAATAATTTTTGCGAGATCAGACTCTGTCCATGCTGTTCTGATGAAGGTATCCCAAGTAGGACTCTTCATCCGCCAAGCAGCAGATCCAAGAACTTCATCAACTGAACATGAAGTTTACTGTGGGGGGATCCTCAGTACCTTTGCTGCCAGGGACCTGAGGTCACCCGACCCCTGCTCTTCCTCGGGCCTCTTCCTTGGATCATGTCGTGCAGCCAAGGTCATGGGCCATTGAAGCGTTTGCGGGAGCATTCACGATCATGTTGGTCGACTTTGATGCCATGATCCCACTCAGCACAGCAGACTGCTGTTAGCAGCAGTCCAGCCATACTCTATCAGCCCTGCCTGAGCCATGGCTCGGCACCTTGCCGCGTTCAAACTTGAGAGGTCTGGAATGCCTCCTCCACCTGTAACGTGCTCTGGTGGACCAGTTTCCCACCAGGCAGTACTGGCACAACTATCTACCACATCTGCAGGTTTCCTAAGAAATGCGTTGCCACTCGATTATGCTGGCCGTGGTTCACTTGTCAGCAGAAACGTAACTCTGGCATACACCACGACATGCTGAGTAATGCTGCCTGGTGTTGTATGCAGGTTCCTTGCCAAGTATGAGTTCAATGCCCAGTACCTGCTGTGCTGCAGTGACTGCGAGGCCCTCACTGTGCAGGAGCTCCTTGATATTGCGGACCAGGACAGCTTACAGCGGTGAGCAGCTGCATCTTAGCAGTGTAAATGGCAGGGTGCGTGTATGTTAAGAGGCTGCACAACAGCCGTATACATTGGACTGCTGCAGAGAGATGCAGGCAGTGGCAGCCATTGGGATACACTGACAGTAGTTTGAATCAGCAATAGTGGAGTGTTCGAGGTAGAATGACACCAATGGTAATCTGCTGATGTGGCGTTGCAGGTGGCACAACCTGAAGCTGGGCTACACAGAGAGCCAGGGACTGCCTGTGAGTCTCACAACCCCAAGCAATGTGTGCAGCTGACACAGCCCTCAGCAAGCAGTAGGGCAGCCACAACCACCACTTATTGAACAATGCATGGCAGGATGCCCTGGCAACAGCTAGCAGCCCTGCAACAACTGAGACTGTCACCAATCTGATGATCATGACAGTGGCCTTGACCAGTCTGCTGCACTGTTGTGCAGGCATTGCGTGAAGCCATTGCCTCCCTGTACACACAGCTGCATCCTGACCAGCTGCTTGTGTGTGCTCCTGAGGAAGGTGGGTTGGGGGAGGGCACTGCTTGGCTTGACAATGTATTGACAGAGAGGAGGTTTTTGTTCAGTGAGGTGTGGCCATCAAACTCGCTGCTCAACGATGAATGCTGTGCTGCCAATGGAGCAGGGGCAGTTGTTGATTACAACCAAAGAGGGAAGGAGGGGGGCGCTCAAGCGGGAATGGAGCAGAACTAGATTCCCAATACCTCTCTTGAAGTGCACCTTGCCTTGGTGTTGATCTGCCACAAGCAGGCTCAATCCAACACCCGCAGCAGGAGCAGGAAGATCAATATCAGGGCCAATGTGAAGATTGCCAACAATGGAGTGCTTGTGAACTGTCTGGTGCCGACACATGCAAGTTATGTAAACCGCCAAACCTCAGACAATTTGCTCTGCACCATCATGCTGCAGGGATATACGTCACTATGCGGGCTCTCCTCCAAGCGGGTGACCGTGTAGTATGCACCTACCCCGCCTACCAGGCACTGTATGAGGTGGCTGTCAGCATGGGATGCCATATTACCTACTGGGAGCCTGAGACGTCACCAACAGGCAGATTAACTTTCAACCTGCAACATGCACTGGTGAGCAGACTGCAGTGACACTCATAGGCCTGTAAACAGCAAACTGCTTCAAACCTTCCAGCTTTGCTTCACTGACTTCTGACGCTGTGTTTTGACCTGGGGTCCGTGCTGTACAAGTCCAGCCGATTGTAGTATACACAGAGGCGGGAAGGTCGGACAGCCCTCAGCTTGGTGCGCTGATCCCTTATGTGTTGCTGCCAACCCGCTGCCCCTCTGCAGTCATCAATCCAGGCCGGTGTCAAGCTTGTTGTGGTGAACTTCCCCCACAACCCCACTGGAGCAACGCTGACAGCAGAGGACTGGGCAGCTCTCATTAGCCGATGCAGGGAGGTCGGTGCCTGGCTGTACAGTGATGAGATGTACAAGTACACAGGTCAGGACAGGGCAGCTCATTTGCACTCACAAGCCACAGCACATATTGCAGGTTTGCTGCAGTGCTGCAATGAGGAGCACAACAGCTTATTGCACCAATACACCAACTTGTGCCGCACAATAATAATGATTGGTAGATAGATTGCAAATGCGGGTCCCATTTGTCAGCCAAACAAGTGCTGGCGTTTCTTACGTACACTGCCTGTTGCAGAACATCCACCCAGCCAGCCCCTTCCCTCTGCTGTAGACAGCTACGACAAGGCTGTGGTCCTGTGCGGTCTCAGCAAATCATGGGGGTTACCAGGCCTCAGGCTGGGCTGGGTGGCTTGTCAGGACCAGCAGCTGCTGCAGCAGATTTTGATGTACAAGGACTACACCACCATTTGCTCGAGTGCCCCAAGTGAGGTAGGTGCAGCCAGCAGTACCCAACCGAGCACAGTCCTTTGAGCTGACCTCGAAAATGGCAATCGAGGGGGTCATTACAGCTGTTTGGCATCTGCTGCTGCTGTATTAGCCCTGTCAGCTGCCAGCAGCACCTGCCCATCAATCTCCCACAACTTCATGTCCCTAGCCTCACAGTGAAGGGCCTCCATGCTTGCAGGTGCTGGGGCTTGCAGCAGTGCGCGCCACAAAGCAGATTACTCAGCGCTGCCGCGATATCATCACCATCAACCTGGCCATAGTGGACGATTTTTTTGCTCGCTGGAGTCATGTGTTTGACTGGCATCTGCCACAGGGTGGACCAATTGCATACCCTAGGTGAGCTGGGTCATCAGGGTTCAGGTCTTGGGGCTCTTGGGTTGTGAAAGTGAGCATACTGACTCACAGTATGTGGGGTTTGCACCTCACAGCATTCAACGCACCTTGTCCAATCCAGCAGGCAATGCAATGCTACAGGCACAGGCCACCAACCATGCACCTTGCAATTCAATACAGCGCTTGACCTAGAGCTGACATTCAACAGAACTCACCACAAACCTCTCTCTCCATTAGCTGCTGGTTTGCCGCTGCATTATTGCGCTTCTAGGCTGAAGACGGGAGAAGACATCAGTGTCTGGTGTGAACAACTGGTGCGTGAGAAGGGAGTACTACTCTTGCCTGCTGAGGTTTATGATCATGATGCCAGCAGCAAGAGAGGACACTTCAGGATTGGGCTGGGGAGAAGGAACCTGCGAGAATGCCTGCAGCACTTAGATGCCTGGCTAGCTGAAAGGTATAGGTAAAGCCTGCCATGATGGCGGTGCATAGCTCATGGACGGTATATGAACGGAGTAGTGGTACATGTTTACTAAATCAGCTGCATGCATGTTATGCTGTTCCCGCTTGCTACTGGTAGTACCAGTACTGGTGCCAGAATGCCCAGGCAGATGGAGACAGTCATTGGATGGTTTTCATCGTCTACGGGATCCAGTGCAGCAATGCCTCAGGCATTCAACCAACAAGTTATTGGTTTGGTGTGTGACTTGTTGCATTTGTGGTACGATGGCCATGGCCCTAAGCTCACTGAGGCACGGCGTGCCCGTTCAACCTAGTAGGTACCCCTAATCACTTTAAGCCAGGATCAGTGCATAAGGTGTAAGTAGTGATTCACAGCAACAACTTCTCGTGTGAGGTGGTCACCAGACGGTCTACCCCATTGATTGCTCCACGTTTGTTGCGACATATTGTTACCCTTGCAGCACCAGAATCATTTGCCCATAAAATATTGGAGCAGCAGGTCCAGATGCCTGGTGACTTGAACCCTCAAACTGGTACAAATAGCATACATGCACCAATGACTGCACGTAGATTTTGACTCTCAGGATTATGCATCATCAAATGATGCAGGCCACTGGCCTAGATGCATGTCTCCTGCACAGGCTGCAACCTTACAACTTATGAGATATGACATCCCTTCTTTGCGGACTTTCATAAACACCAGCATCATGCATGCTACATGCTGTAAGACATGAGTGCCTGGGCCAGGCCCACGGCGTGGCCCATTGCACTGACACTGACATTCAAGGTCACTTGTCGTTGTGCCGGTCATACCTACTGCACACACATCCCAAGAGGTTTCCACTGCAGCAGTAGTGGTGACATGATGCATTCAACGGCTCTGACAACTCAGGGCATAAGGAGTGACAGCCACAGCTTGATACACATTGCATGTGAGCTCACTTGCCACCTCATCCAATGTTGCATGGGCTCAATCTCTTCCACACGTGCGTGAGCCCCCCTTTGCAAGCAAGCCCATGCCGGCGCATCCCATCATGCTGCATGGCTCAATATATTCTACATTCTGTCCAACAGCTGCATTCAATGAAAAAGCTGTACCTGCATGTGGTTTGCTCATTTCAGCACCATATACTTGCGGCCGTCAATGATGCCGACCTTAGCAACCTGCAGCAGCCGCTTCTTCAGCAGGGTTTTGCCATCATTGCCAATTTGCACCAGATTCAGCCGGTCCTGCAGCAGCTGTAGCTGCTCAGTGGGCACAGGGCCCATGTGGGTCAACGCCTGAATGATGCCATCAGTCGTGGGTACACCACCAGCATCGAGCTGATCTGCAGTCCACTCCCAGGGAGCCAACACACCTGCTGCTGCTGCTGTTGCTCCTGCGCCAGCTGCTGCAGCAGGTGACGCTGCCAATGCAGCACCTTCATCCCTTTTGCGCTTGGGGATGCCAGCTGCTGGTGGTGGTGTACCCCTTCGCGCAGCTGGAGGTGGCGTTTTTCTGCTGACTGCAGCTTTGGTTGCTGCCCCCAGGGGAGGTGTTGCTGCCCTGCCTGTTGCAGCAGCTGTGACCGCTGCTGTTGGTGGTGTGGTAGCCCTCCTACCTGAGGGCGTCGAGCTTCTGATAGCAGCAGCCACAGCAACACCAGGAGGTGTCACACTGCGTTTGCGCTTTTTGATTGCTGGACTAGCCTCGCCGTTACGCTGCAGGCATTCGCAGGAAACAACATACAGCACATGGGCATGGAAACAGACAACAGCTGTTGATGTCTGTTGTGCAAAGGTGTCTGGCAATGCCAAGAAGATCCAAACTGCAATTGGCTCAAAGCAACATGCTGCTGCAGCAGGTGTCTTGAGAGTCAACCCCAAGATGGCGCCAATGTTGATGTGAGATGCTGAACATGCAACATTCAGCTGACACGTATTGATGCTTGTGACCACCACAGATGACTGTCTGCTGCACAAGGACACGACACTTTTCCAGGACTGCCATTCCCTCCTGCACCCCTGATTCACCTCTCTCTCCTCTGCCAGCTTATCCAGGTCATCAGCATCAAACTCATTCTCATCGAAATCCAACATGTCCTCGTCAGCATCTGCAGCAGCTCCCTCAGCTGCACCCGCTGCTTCCTTGGCGGCTGCTGCCTGCTCTGCTGCTTCCGCCTCCTGGGCCAGTTTCTCCTGCTTGGCCTTCTCATCCTCATCCTCCTCATCACCCTCAAGACCTGCAGGGACATGCGGCAGAAAGGGCTTTCACCAGGGGTTGCCACCAGTGTTCCTGGTACAACATGACACTGAAAGCTCCTTCCTGACACAATGAAAGACAGGAGAGTGCTGGCAAGTCTCTTTTATCCAGCAGCAACTCCTGGCTGTAAATTTGCAGGTATGCAACAAGTCACTGTGTCAATACATAACACCAGCAGCAGTGTATCGCCTCCAGCTGGCTACACAGATGACAGTGCTATCAGCATAATTCAGATGAAAACAGTTCACTTGATACACCTGGGCCCTGTGCTGTTGTCTGCCAGTGCCGTCGCTGCTGCTCACCTAGTTCCTTCCTGTACCCAGGATCATCGTCCAGCCCTTCCTCATCGCTTGCGCCCTGCTCCAAGTCATCATCAGCCGCCTCCTCAGCAAACTCCCAGTCAACATCCTGCAGGACATGCAGGCGGCGAGTGACTTATTGGCACATGAATGTGCACATGCTCCAGCAAGCAGTAGCAAGAGCACTCCAACACCGTCTATGAAGCTGTGAAACCAATGAAACATTCAGGGTTACAGCCCCTCCTCCTGAGAGTGGAGCCGTCGGAGACAGTTGTGTGAGTGAGCGACCGCGACAGGGGAAAGATGCTTGCAGGGGTCGAGTCCCATGATGAGTGTGGTGGCTTGTGCTGACACTGGCAGGTCACTTGACCCAACAGGACAGATGCACTGCAGCCAGGTTCCTGTGCAGCTGTGGAGCCACAACAATATGTGAGTGTATAAAGTATTCCAGCTGTCTGAGACACCTCCACAGCATCCACAACTCAAACTCTTACTATCCTCTCACCTCTGTTGGCCGCATAGGCCTGAGCTCGTCCTCTTCACCAGCATAGATGTCTTCAGCCAACTCATCATCAGGGTTGCCGCCACCATCAGCACCACCACCGCTCCCTCCTGCCCGACCTAAAGCAGATCAGGCAGCAATGGCACAGCTTGAGCATCACTTGCACACAACACTTGCAGGTTGCCAGGCAATGTACTGCCAAGCTGTACCGGACTGCACCTTGCACTTGGCACTGGTGATTTGAGCGACAGACAGCCCCTAAAATCTTCTTGGCAACATCTCATTCTCGTTGTGGTGAGGTGCAAGTCTCCTTCTGCAGCATGGGCCACACTTGCCCCTCCTTGAACTCTTTCATACCCACCTGCTTGTTTCCCCTCTGCTGGCCTGTCCGCCTGTCCCTTCCTTCCCCTCCCCCTCCCCCTTCCCCCCCTCCTTGTAGCACCAAGGTCATCATCATCCTGCTCCAGTGCTCCCATGTCATCACTGCTCTCATCTTCGCTCACAGCATCAAGTAGAAGCTTCTCACGACCAGTAGGCGCACTGCCATACTTCACAGCAAGCTCTGCCACTTTATCTTTGAGGATGGGCTGCAGTCAGTGGCAACAGAGAGCATAATGGGCCACAGACTGATTGGAACAGCAGGCGACTCCACATGAGTGTTGGAACTACACAGGGCCAACAGCAATGCCCTTGGCCTGAGAGTGTTGCCCCTGGCCTGAGTTCCCAGTGCATCTGACAAGGAGGCTGCACACTCCTTGACTGTCTCAATCATCAGCAATAGCATTTTAGAGGGCTCAGTCGTGCAGGTGCATCCAGACACTCCAGCCCTGCAGCAGGTCGAGCAGCCAGCAGCTTGAATCATGGCCAGCTGGGGCAAGTGTAACAATTACCTGAGATGCAATGATCTGCCCGAACCATGTAATCAGCAGGTGACCAACACCTGCAACCCCTGCCTCACCAGTGCTTCCTCCTTCAGGTCTCTGTCTCCTGCTTCCGCTGCTGCCTCCCGTTGCATAGCCTGCCGCACTGACTTTGGCATGAACATGCCGCCAGCACCACCAGCGCCACTAGCAGCTGCAGAAGCCTGCTTCTGAGCCAACTCCAACTCATCCACACTCTGAATACTCGACCTGCCACCAACAGAAGACACTTGTGATAGTGCAGGCACAATGCTGCACCTTCTTGGGTGTACGCTCTCACACTTCTAGTGCTTGGAAGATGACAGGACCTGTCATGCATCCTCAACAGCAGTAGCCAGCAGCAGACTCTGCCGACAGATGTTGTGCTGTTGTCTGCTGGCTGTCACCTCACTGCTTGTGACTGCCATGAGTGCAGCCAGCACTGGAACCTCCACTACTGCTGCTAATACCAGAGTAACAAGTACTGCTGCTAATCCCCACCTGACGATTGGCTTGAATGTGTAGCTGGTGTCCAGAGGGTAGACACAGAAGTCACGGCCAGCCTGAAGGCATCAGTATCATGCAGGGCTTTGCAGCATGATGGCCACAACATTTTGCTGTGACTCACGGCCATTGACCAAAGCACAGTCTGCAGGTTGAGGCTTGCTGTTGCAAGTACTTTGTGAGGCTGGTGACTTGCATCCGTCAGATGGCAGCTCGATGAACAAGATTGGCTGCAACATAGCCAATATTCCAGGATGCTTCACCACCAAGCAAGCTGTTTGATGGCTGTGCAGCTATACCTGCCTCACCTTCATGAGCACAAAGTAGTTGTTGCCAGCGTCTGTGCGAGGTAGGCCCTGCAGTTGCTTGCCTGGTCCACTGCTAGTCTGCTGCTGCTGCTTGTTGCTGATCACGAGAGCAGGTGGTGGCTGTGATGCTGCTTGACCACTGCAGAAACGGTGAAATTCCCAGGTGTTCCAACCTCACACTTACATGGTAGCTGTGACCTTGTAATCCACCCTGTGGCTGATGCATGCGATAGTGTAACTTCCTGCAAGATTGCTGAACCCTCTGCCTGCTGAGGCAGCTGTATCAAGCTCACAAGTCAGCAATAATTTATGCAACCAGCTGGTGGGATGTCTGTATTAGGAGAGGTGTGTGGCCTGCTGTGCTGCATACTGGCTTAAGGCTGTATCACCAACTCCTACATGCAGCTGGCCAACATGACACATATAGGCCAGCAATGTATGGTTGATTCATGTGGCTCCTTGCACACCTGTCCCGCTGCTTTGCTGCTGTGCTGGTGCTTTGTGGATCAACTCCCAACAGGTAATCCCCGGATGAGAAGCTTGGGTGGCCCTGCATTACAGATGTGAATGGACTGTAGCAGCTGAAGCTCCCAAGAACCAGATGTCACCTGCCCCGCTTTGTTCATTCCACAGGTGGAGCTCAGCCAACATGAGTGCAGCGATGTTGCCATGCATGCCTGCTGCTGTCTGGAGTGCATCATGCGTGATCAACTTACCAAGGGGAACCTGCCCGCGACATACCGCCTTCTACGTTGCAAAACACCTGCTGGTACTAAGTTGAACACGCCAGTCACCCCAGCCTTCGCCTACATGCGGCATCTGGTGGTTCAGTTATGCAGGTTGCTGTGCATGCCAACCAATCGCATTATCGCCTGCCCAACCACCTTGGGCTGCTGAGAACCTTCCATTACGTATCATTCAAATGTTCTGGCGGCTAACGCTTGCATGATGTTGAGACGAGCCAGCTCGGGACCACGGCGATGCCTCCGGGCCACGAAGCACTGTAACAGGGAACGCTATGCTGCCTACAATATTTTATGCTGCATACGATATGTTGGTGGCCTGACAATGCCTTGGACGTCAGTTTACCCGAGGGATGTGTGTGCAGTACAGAGGTTAAACCTGGCAAATTGAGTTGCCTGTAGTACATGACATGACAGCGTGTAGTGCCAGGCGGAACACTGGCTGATGCCGACCATTGGGACCTGGATCCTGATGTAACCTATTGTGGGGTTAGCACATACTGGCACGGCCTGTTGATGCCTGCCCCAGGCCCACCCCCCATGTCTGGCTCAGTGAAGGCCTTGTCTCGGTGGCTTGTAGTCGTTGCCGCATTAAGATTGCTTTCTGGTATGGGAGCTGCGCAGTACTTGTCTGCACTCACTGCGAGCTGAAGCTGGTTTTCACCGCTCTTGGAAGCGCCTGTGCTCGGAGCACGGCAGTGACGCTGCTGACGCCTGCTTGTTGTCGCAGTGTACATTGGTATAGTAGATCCGGGCAAGTTTCGCACGGCATTGATAGACCTGCAGCCAGGACTGGGTAAGCGCCAATCGCTTGTTTTGGATCTACATCCCTGATCCCAGCTTACAAATATAGTGCGCGATTTTAAGAAATTTGCACGTTTCTGTCTGCAGTGAACGACTTGTATGGGCGGCTGTTTGCAACCTGGACGCTGCTGACTTGTGGGTTATGCCTCATATGTGCCCGAAATCCCACTAACTCCGCAATCTATGGTAAGCTCTCGCTGCTGACATTCACGAAGGATGCCTACCACATCACCTGCATAACAAGCCTGCGGTTGCTGCCAGCTGGCAGACAATTGAAGCAGACCCATGAGCAGTTGCTCACCTGTTGGTCATTTGCTCCTGCAGGAGCTACCCTGCTATCCTTCGTGGTTGCACTGGTTCACTTCCTGGCCGAGCTTCTAGTCTTCAGGACCATGTCACTCAAAGGTGCAGCAGCACCCATGATCATAGCAGGTGCGTTGTTTCTTGGAAAATATCTAGCACTGCAGGTTCACAGCAGGTTCAGCAAAGTGGCCAATACCCTGCCAGTGCTGTGCGGTGGGTGTAGGCCGGTCCTGGCCACAACTGAGTGAGCTTGTTGGGCAGAATAAGGGGCGTCTTTGCACAAAGCCTGCTGCGTGCAGCACTTGATGGTTCCAACTAGTCTCTTCAGATTGCTGCAAGGTGTGCAGTCAGTGTGTAGATGCCTCTGAGGGGTTAGCAGGCAAGGTTGAAAAGCTGCAGTTGATGTGGTGTTCATGCACATACCATCATTGGCAACAACATGTCTGCCCTCTGCTTTTGCTGCACCCTGTGTGAATGCTCCTGCAGGCCTATCCACGCTGTGGATGGGTGCTGGCTGGAACTACTACACAGTGTACAGCAAGCAGGAAGGGCCAAGTGTAAGGTGAGCTGCAACTCTCCATGCCATGTTCATCCATGCCATGTTCAGGTGAGGGAGGTTATTGTACTACCAGGGTGCATATGGTCACACAGCAGCAGCACTCAACAAGCAACAGGTCTTGAGTCAACACAGCACAGCAACAGCAGCAGCCTACCCAAGCAAAAGGAACAGCACACAGCCGCCATATGCATGATCCTGGCCTTGTAAACAATCACCAGCACAGCTTAGCGCCTGCTGTGAAGAGCCTGAGTACGCCTCAAAACAGTTAATTTACCAGTGACGCCACCAGTCGTCATCAAGAGTTTCAAAATAATTCAGCACATTGCACACAACATCTTTTGCTGCAGTGAACAAGTCAATGGCCCCACCGCAAACAAGGCTGATGACAAAAAAGAATAAGCACCATGATGATGATGCAGCCACATACAATGATGAGGCAGCCAAGTTATATGTCATGTTGGCAGTGCATATACTCAGGGTTGAGCAGCTGTAGCTGGCCGCAGACAGCTGAGCAGCTTGTCAAACGGTCAGCCTGCCAGGACGGTGTACCATCATCGCCTCAATTCACTTAATTGACGTCAGCTCATATACAAGTAGTCACTGAGGCTCAGCTGCTTGGGTTTCACTGGTTAGGGTCCTCAATAATTGTTGAACGTGAGCTCAGCCTCTGCAGCTCATATTCCATGTTCATGCTGAAAATCAGGGAGCCTGTTATGGTCTCTCCTGACCTATCAGTCTTTTAACGCCAGCATTGCATCAACTCCATCAACATACTCCAGGATGTAACCAACAGCAGCATGAAGAGTTCACACTCGTGTACAGCTGCGTCAGAGATGCTGGGGGATGTTAAACTACATATCGTTTTGCTTTTATCTTCTCTGTTTGATACATGCTAGCTGCTCAAACAAATTCCCCTACGTAGGGGGATATAGTGTCGTTTGACAAACTTTAGGTGGAAGGTGATTAGCTTTTTTGGAGCCTTCCTGTGGCTGATGCAAAGTCAGATGATGTGCGATAAGCTCTGCAATTATCTTAGGCTGGAATTTTTTTTCTGTGTGCCTTGCATTGAGCAGGCTGAACCCGCCAGCCGAACCTGCCAGCAGGGGGGCCAAGAACATGGCTGTTTATCATTCTCGATTTACAATTGTTTGCGAGAGATCGCTAAGAACAAGTTTGTTCTGTAAGGCGTCAGCCTCTGGTCTGGGAGTGACCGTGTACACTTGCACGTCTATCGACACGCTTGCCTGAAACAAGGAGTTCATTCAAGCTTACGTTCCATATCAGGCTGGCTTTGGCGCTGTACAAGGCAAGCTGTATCAGAGTAAAGCACAGTCGCTGGTCACAAGCGTAGAAGCATGCGGCGCGCCCTCTTGCTCGCTGCCAGGGCCGCATGTGGTCAGCAAACCGTTTGCACAACCAGCGTACAACCCGCAGCTCAGGCAGTGTGGCAGCAGAGCAGCAGGACATACAGCCAACCGGCGCAAGACGATCAAGCCAGTGAGGAGGTCAGCGAAAAGGTGCAGCAGCTGGCCAATAGCATATTGGGACTATCTGTATTAGAATGTAGCCAGTTGTCCAACCTGTTAAGAGAGAAGCTGGGCATCCCACGAGGTTCAGCCATGCCAATGGCCATGCCCATGGTCATGCCTCAGGGGCCAGCAGCAGCAGGTGCAGCAGCAGCAGCACCAGAGCCAGTAGAAGAGAAGAAGGAGAAGACAGAGTTCGACGTCAAACTAGAATCCTTCACTGCAGAAGGCAAGATTAAAGTGATTAAGGAGATTAGGGCAATCACAAGTCTGGGCTTGAAGGAGGCCAAGGAGTTGGTAAGCTGCTGCGATCCATGGCAGATTGTCCGTCTTAGGGAAGGTCATACCCAGTGCTTCCTATCTAATTATACGATGAGGTGCCTGCCACAGGCCTGGGCACCTAGCTGGGTACCAGGCACACTCAGTAGTGTCAAAACCAAGCCTGTATTGCGTATTGCCACGCTCAGCAGACTACAACAGGATGTGTGCGATGGCAACAGCTGTTTGCTCTCCAATACTTGTGAATGCCGAGTCTATAAGCAGGGTTTGTAAGAAATTGGGCACTAGCCACAGTCATTGATCTCAGGAGCTTGGCGTACAATGTGCTTGACGTTTTGCTTGATCTACTCCCCCTGTGCACTGTGTTTACTGCATCAGGTTGAGAAGGCGCCTGTGGTGATAAAACAGGCAGTTAGCAAGGCAGATGCAGAGGCAATTAAGAAGCAGCTAGAAGCAGGTGAGGGTAGCAGCTGGCTTGGGTAGGAGACAACGGGATTGGTTTGTTGACTGGGGCCTATGCAGAAGTGAGCAGTTTGTACAGGGCAGATGAGAGCAGCAGGACAAATATAGGACGCTGCAGGCTTGCTGTACTTGAATGGCATAAAATAAACAAACTTCAGGATCCCTTTTTGTGAAGCAGTAAGGCAGGAAGTGAGTGCAGGTCCACAAGCTGCGTTCTCTCTCTCAAACTGTGCAGCTCTCACAGATTTGCCCCATGCCCTGTGCCTGTTCTGCTGTCTTGTAGTTGGTGGCAAGATTGTCATGGAGTAGACTATTGGGAGCTGAGTTCAGCAGGTCGTGCAGCAGCAGACACCACACACCAGACAGGGTCTGTGGGCAAAGCCTGCACACTCCGCAGAGTAGAAGTGCTGTGGACAGTGTCCCAAGCAGCAGATCATGACAGCCGTGCTGCTGCTCACAGCGGCTGCTGGACCCTAGCAAGTCAGCCGCAGTGGTACATGTGTGGCACGGATGCAAGGTCTGCACTCCCTTTCCTGTGCCCTGTTTGTGATTGGCATCGTTCAGCGGCCCTGTCTGGCACGTTCCAGCCTGACGCCAGTGGGTGCCTGGCAAGGCAGGCCAGTATGTTGTGCCATATAAGTCTGGTGAATGGTTTATTGTCCATAGGCTCCATATATTCCCGAAAATAACCCAGCAGTGACTGGTTGAACAGATTGCAGCCTGCAAGTTGCAAGCAGCATCGTTTCATAATCTTTGGGGCTCCACACGAAAGCAGTGCTGTATTGCAACAGGACCGCTCAGCAGTTACCATGCATTGCGTGCTGCTCAGAGGTGTAGAGGTCGCCAAGCAGACCATCTCAGGTGAATGTATAGGCCTGAAAGCAATCCTCAAAACTGTGAAAAGGGTACAAGCACGCAGCATGGCATCAGGCTGAAGCTTGCACAAGCTTGTGCAGTGTATCAGCTTGCTGTAATCACCAAGGCCCCAGGTCAAGGGAACCTCACGGCCATGCCATCATGGCACTGCAACTGATGTGACATTACTCTGCAACTGCCAGTGGCAACAGCTGCAGGTACCTGCAGCAGGCCCAGGCAGCTGATTATGCCATGTCACATGATTCAGCGCATGTTTGTTCCTGGCGTCTGATTGAACCGTGGTTATCCTTGGTAGCTTGTCTCAGGACCTGCCAAGGGGTCAGTGAGCCACCCTTCACTGCAATAGCATACAGACTTCCGACATAAGGCCTTCTCAGGCTAAGTCACTTCAGAAGCTCTTGTGAGCTTGATAAGGTTACAGAAGACGCTACTCTGTGTACAAGGATACATGGGGTTCGTGTTCAAAACTGGAAGACTGTAGCTGCAGCAATGCAGTGCTTTGAATGCTACGGAGTCCTACAACTGCCCAGCACATGCCCCCTTGGTGGCAGCGTATACAAATGCAAGATGATCCCTTCCTACCCATCACTATCGTATAACACAAGAAACTGAAAGGGTTGCCGATATGCAGCACACCTTGCAGCAGCGACCTATACCATACATGCCTACCTAGTCATACACTTCAGTGCAACATCAGCTGCATCGAACACAAGCAACCATCAGCCCACACATGACAATATCAAGTGCCCGCGCAGGGTATGTAATCAGAAGCTCAGTGCCAGCCACAACACACAACTTGGATGATTCACATAGGCACAGGGCCAAGCCTGGCATGGCCTGGTCATCACCTTGTGTGATTGCCAGGGTTGCTCGCCTGTGATGCAACAACACAACACGGCTGCAGCTAGCTACCAACATTAATTCCGAGGGCAGTCGCTGCTGCTCGCATTCCCACTTTCTGCAGATAGCGGCCTAGAACAAGGAACAGCCTGCAGCAGTGCACCTCCAAGCAGACTTGTGTCCATGCAGGAAAGAGAAGTCCTAGAGAGAGCTATCGCCGGTTGGCCCTTTTGACACCCAGGGTAGGGCCCACAAGATTTTGTCAAAGCAGGAGCTAGCAGCTGCCCAGCTACACTGCTGCGGATGGATGCTGCCAACATTTAGTATAACCATCAAGTGCTGCAGACGCTATGATGCACTGCTGCTGCTGCTGCAGCACAGCATGCTTCAAGACTGAGGTTGCAGCAGCACCCATGAACAAAGCGCAAGCACCGGCTTGCAGCTGGGTTGGGCTCAGCTAGGACCAGGCCTTTCCTGTGGATCTCAGGACTGGCAGCAACAGCACACCTGCTGTGTGATGCAAGGACAACACTCACTGCAGCTATCGCCAGACACAGTGTGACATAGTGTGACTGCTCATGCCCCAAGCTGCCCACCCAGGCCCATGATCATGCATTCCAACTAGATCAATCAGCTGCCGCTGCTGCTCCTGCAACTGCCCAACACTGCGTTCACTGCTGCAGCAGCTGTCACATGCAGCCAGGAACCACCATCACTGCTGCTGTCTTGCCAGGCTGCAAACAGAGCACTAGTACTGTAATAGCTGCTCGGTCCTCAGCTTCTGCTGCGTATGAGAATTGGCTGGTAAGTGCTGCTGCAGTCCGCCACACAGTTGGGCAGGCCTTTGACTGCTGCTACCTTCTCAGCTTGCTGCTGCATGTGCTGCCACTCCTGCAACCGCTGCATCTCCTTTTGCCGCTTCAGCAGCTGCTCCTGCTCATACCGCTGTTTACACTCCGAAAACAGCTGCTCATCAAGCTCCTGCAAAACATCAAAGCAGCATGCACTGCAGGTGATGCTGTGTGACTGATGGCTGCTCAAGCACAGCAAAGCCCTTTGCCAGTCTGCTGCTCTTTCCTCCCTTGATCAGCCACTCGCAGGAATCGATCCATGCAGCAGACCCATTAGCAACGTTCCTGGATGCAGTTGTAGCTGTGCACCACTGATCACATTGTTGCTCAGGACCATGTGTTGCCCACATCAGCTCACCATGAACATCTTGCGGACATTACATGTGAGCCCATGCACAGCTGGGTTCCAGTGATTATTGGCATTCTCCTCCAGCGCCCCAAACACAATTGGGAGCACTGCCCCCCTGTACTGCGCCACCAGCGTGATGATGTACTCATGGTTCCACAGAAATAAGCTGCGCTCTGCCACCTGCGCAAGGCAGACAAAGTCCAGCACATGACGTCAGCCGTGTCCAACTTCCACAAGCAGCAGCAGGTGCAGGTGCCTTTGTTGTGCAGACTGCAAATTTGGCCTTTTGGACATCGCAGATGCATTCACAACAGTACACAGCTGCACAACATATCACCGTGCATCAAATGCAGTCCTTTCAAAGCATTACTGGAGCAGCTACCACAAAGTACACCCTGCACGACATCCAGTGATCCCAGCAACCACCCTCGCCTGCCAATGTGCTGACCTGAAAGTGTGCACTGGTGAGGCACTTGGCTAGCTGCTTGAAGAGCGGTACCAGCACCCGCTGAAACTCCAGCGGCTGCGTGAGCTCTAGAATCTCTTCTAATTCCCCCAGAAACAGCACCTCCTTCTGGCTGTTGGTGACAGGCCAGAACTTCAGCAGCTGCAGCAGCACTGGCTCAGCCAGCTTGGGGTCCTTCTCGACAAACTGGAGGGACATTAGGAGATATCAGCAAACAATCCAATTATTGTCTCCAGCATACGTGTGGTGCAGGGCAGCTACTACTAGACTATTGCAGCATTTGTGGCATTCAGACATTGAGACACCTGGAATCCCCACAACGGCAGTCTGCTTGATGGGCTGCAAAATCCACATGCAATTCACAGACAGTGAGTGCTACTGCTGGTCTAGCAACAGCCGGTCGACATACCTGTGTTACACAGTAAGCCAGCTGCTGGTGGTACATTGCCACACATTTTGGTTTGTGCAATGGCATCAATGCCCGCGTCAAGAATTGCTGCATTACAGCAGGAAATTGAGCAGCACAGAGTTCAGTTGTCTGAGTATTGGTGATTGCTACTATATGCATTCGGCAGAAAGGCAAGAGCTGGGGCCAGTTGGTGGCTAGCTGCTGTGATGTCACGGACAACTCCAGTACCTCATCCTACACCTACACCTCACACCCTGCGATCCAATTTTCCTGCAGTGTCCAGCATCTCTTGAAGCTGTGCACCAAAATACCACTATGTACTACTCGCTTCACTGACAACACCAAAGGCTGTTGCGTCTGTTGTCACAGATCAAAGCTTTTTGGAAGCGATTGCAGCTTTCTTGGCGCTGTTGCAGGAGTTGGAACTACCTGCAGTACTGCAACTGCCATGCACACCTTGTGCTCCTCCTTGAGCGGCAGTGCAAAGCCGTTGATGATGCTGCCCAATATTTCCAGCAGCTCCGCAATGCCATTGTGGTGCTCTGTCTCAAAGATGAACCGGTAAAACACATTGTTGATGGCCTTGCGTACAAATGGCCGGTGCACCATGAACTTGCCGTACACCCTGTGCAGGATGGTCTTCAGGTAGTCACGCTCCCGAGGGTCCTCAGAGTCAAACAGCTCAAGAAGCTTGAGCACGAAATGCTGATCAATGTACTTCTTCGCTACCTTGGCGTCAGTATCATTTGACACTACATACCGTAGCAGGAACTCGTACACAATCTGCAGTGTGCAGCAACATGGGCTCACAGTCTCAGTCCCACTGCAGATCCTGACAACACAAACAGCCATACCAGCTTACTTCTGCAACATAGGCTGCCGCTTACTGCTTACTGCAAAGTAGGCTGTCAGCACAGCTGTTTGGTGCCACTGCAACATCACCAGGGACAGCATTCGGCAGACCTGCTACGATGGGGCCTCCGCTGCTGCTGGGATGGATGCCTGCCAAGGAGGCTCCTTACCTGCAGATGCGGCCATGCTGGCTCCAGTGTCGGCTCCTCTTCCTCTGGGTCGAAATTATCCACATCATGAGAGCGAGTAGGAGGCAGTGTCCTGAACAAGTTCTGGCTGAGCATGAAGATGATGTCCTCGCTCACTGCCTCAGTGAACTTGCCCTGTCCGCTGTTTGCATAATCTACAAGCTCCAGCAGCGTCTGCCTTTTTATCTCCTTCTCACGAACGTGTTTTGTTGGGTCCGTGAAATCGAACGTGAAGGAGCAGAGATGCAGCTTCTGCACGAATAATAGCTGCTTATCTGATGGAGGCACATCGCGGAATGAGGGCAACGGCTCGCTGTAGTAGTGGGCTATATTGCTCTCATTGATCACTGGCAAACTAGGCTTCTCCTTCACTGCCTGAGCTGGCTTGGCTGCGGGTGCTGCCTGCTTTCCTGCTGTATTTGTCGATTGTTTGTTTGAGTTAGCAACTGCCTGCGCCTCCTCCTTCGGGCTGCTTGAGGCCTTGCTCTTGCCAGATTTCAAGCTAGCTTTCAAGGAACGAAGCATATTGCAACCCCCAGATACTGTTCAACATATGGAAAATTCCTATGGTGGAAAGGCCCCTGCCATCTCGTTTAATGCAGTCTCAAGTTGAACATGTGACCCCGTGCCCAGTGCAATCGCACAAGTCTTACTACTAACAATAACGCGATAAATATTCTCAACCAGTTGCCATTGAACAACAGCAAACTGCGCAGCTGAGAATTTACCAAAACCCAGCCAGGTGCGCCAAGCGCGGGTAAGCTTGCGGCTAGGAATATCTACTAGACATTGATTAGAGGGATCTGGCCTGTAGTCACCTGATGACTCGCTGGTGCCTCTGTACGGATACTTCATATCGAACGGGTCATGGGTTGCCCGGTCGTTGCTCTGTGTGCGTTGCTGCCGTGCTTGCTTATACACACAGGATAAGAAATCATCTGCAGGGCCACAGACACTGGTCCCAGGTTGTCGTTCAAACGATCCCCCCCTAATGTCAGGCTGTCCAGGGTCCCTGCCATGAGAGCTGATGGATTATGCAGCAGCCACCAAAGTCAGCAGCTGTATCACAGCCTTGACAGATAGTAAAGCCAGTTCCCTGAGTGAGGATCGGCTCAAGGAACTCAAAGGTTTGCTAAGGACTAGTGACGAGCTTGTGTCCTATGCACATGGCCTGCTTATGGATAGGCTTGAAGCCAATCACTCGCAGGTATCACGCTAGTCTCCTGTCATCAGGCTGCCAGAGCATCATAAGTGTCTGCGACAGCAGTCTTTCAGGGTTGTTCTTCATCCTATCAGTTGTGCAGCTGGGACCAGTCATGTGCATGAGCTGCCTGAAGTATCTGTACATGGTGGTCACCATGCAATCATTCTGCCCACAGCACTGGTCGTGGAGGCAGCACTTCACTCTTCTGATAAGCCTTAGCTTCACCACGTCTGCTCCTGTTGCTGCAGACAAGGAAGCTGGCCCTGCAGTTGTGTGATGTTGTGTTCAGTCGTTCTAGATGTTTCAGGCGCCTGTTGGCATCACAGTTCAGCCACTTTGTTGAAGTTACTGTTGGCCACAAGTCTGAGAAGCCACTGCCATCACCGCCAGCTGCTGCAGTAGAGCTCAGACAGAATGCGCTTGCATGTATTGAGAGATGGCATGAGCAGTGGGGTCTGCAATACCCTCAGGTATTCTGCCTGCTATTTGTCAGGCTGACTTCTGCTCATGATAATTTACAATTGTGCTCCACATGCTGCTGATCATATGCTGCTGAAATCATACTTGCCGATGCAGCACTTCAAGGGGCATAATTGATATTTTTTGGGCTTACACTAGCAGCTCAAAAGCTGGCAATTGCATGGACGAGTACAGTGCCTGGCTGGTGCTCATCTGGTAGCTCAGCCAGCATCTGCAAGTACCTCTCAGGTTTCACATGGCACTACGCATATTGTTATGCCAACATCAGGTGACTGTGGCATACAAGTACCTGAGGAAGCACTTCAAGTTCCCAGAGATCACCAGCAGAGCAGCAGCAGCGGCAGCTGAAGCAGCAGCTCGACAGCAGCGCCATCAGTCAATGCTGCATCAACGATATGAGGTCTTTGTACAGGAGTTCCCACAGCAGCAGCAGCACTTGCAGAGCCTGTTGCGTCAAATGCAGGAGTGCTTTGTGCTGCTTCAACAGCCCGTGGAAACCTTGCTGGAGCCCGAGGATGAGGCTCTGCTTGACTCCACCAGCAGCAAACCGCAGCAGCAGCGCGTCAGAGGGCCAGACAACACCAGTATGGACAGCAATGTCCCAAATGCAACGGACTTTGGCTTCAGCCAGAGGCGATTATTGTCTGCTGATACTGCTGCTGCCTCTGGTGCAGCTGCTGGTGAGGAGGTGAGTCCTGAGGATCAGGAGTGGGAGGATGTGCTGGATGTCCAGCAGTCAGCACCAGCAGCAGAGGTGCCAGAGGGAGTCGAAGACGCAGGTGGTGGTGGTCATGGTGGTGGTGGTGTTGATTATGATGTTGATGAGCTGGTTGGAGACTTCCAGCCTGAGCGGTGAGTCACTTGATGCAAAGGAAGCAGCATTGTGTGGCTGCTCGTGCCAGCTGTCAGAACTGTGGAGTGGAAACTTGCTGCACCTCAAGTGAGGCTACTGTTGCTTCAAGGTGTGGCAATTCGTAATTGCCTACCAATCAGTCATTTGGATAGTCCCAAGAAAGCTCGGAGACACATTATGGTGTGTCACATGTGCTGATGCCATACTGCCACTCTTTGCCTTGACTCCCATCTCACCTGTGGCGAGTGTCCATCATAGCATTCATCAAGCTGTACATGCCTCTTGTCCTTCAGCTACACTTCCTGTCTTCCTTCTGTAGAGTGCTGTCCCTGCTTGCCATGTCAGTAACTGGGCATGGTGTTTCCTGCTGGTGCAGTGTGCCTGATCCTGCTGCTGCTGCCCGTCAAGCCACTGTGCTTGAGCAGCTGTCAGACCTAGCGAGACAGGCTCAACTGGCCACCAGCACCACCCTGCTGGACTGGCTCAGGCTGCTCACACAGCTGCAGGTGCAGGTACAGGAGCAGCAGCAGCGGCAGCAGCACCTCAGAGCTGTGGTGGACCTCAGGGCAAGGCTGCAGGTGGGGGCCAGTTGCGCAAGCTGAATCTTCAAACAAGTGGTGGTGCTTTCTAAGCAAGCTCTTATCCCATGCCTTGACGCAACTCAGCCAGCTGGATTTATTGCATGTGTAGTACTGCTGTACAGCATTGCAGTTGTGAAGCTGTGCCTGTAACTGTCCTTTGCAGGCTGCACTGCAGCAGGCTGCCAGCTGGAATTACTCCCCTGATTCTGCAGCTGACAGGCAGCACAACCGGCCGAAAGCAGCAAATACAGCAGGAGAGGTGGGACAAGCCCAACATGATATCACCGCAGACCCCAAATGCAAGACAAGTGCTACTGCTGCTGTGGCTCTGGGTCAGCTGCCTTGCAGCGGTCTGCAGCCTCTGCAGCTGCCAGCCCGGAGCGTCAACACAACGCCAGCCACTGGTCGCATTACCTTTGCCAGCAGTCTGCGCAGGCCGGCTGAGCAGGACATGGTACCAGATGTGTATGCCAACATTCAGGACCCTGCAGCAGCTGCTAGGGGTATCTACATCATTCCTCAGGGCGTGAGGCAGCTAGCTGAACAGTGCCGCTGGGTCCCACAACAGCACAGTGACAGCGACAGCGAGCATCTGGCGACTGCTGCACCTGGCAGTGTGAGTGGAGAGGGGCAACAGCAGGTACAAGGGCCAAGCACAAGGAAGCAGCTGACAAGATCAAGTCAGGAGCCGGCTTTGTCGCGTGCAGTTGCTGGCACTGCACCTGCAGATGCTGGTGTTGGCAGCAGCAAGGTGGCCACAGGTCTTGATCCTGCATTGCGTCAGAAGCTGGCTGCTGCTGCACCCAAGCTGCCCATTGCTGGTGATGACTGGCTGCTGGCTCACCATGGTGTGAGCTCGCATGGCATGGAGCTGTACAATCACTGGGGGGCAGTTGACTCCACAGCTGGCATTCCACGAGACAGGTGGGTAAACATTGCAGCAGTGAATTGCTGCAGTGGTTCTCCACTGCTGTTGTCGTTCATCTTAGTTTGCTTATCACAGTATGGTAATCTCCTGGTGTCCATGTGTGTAAGGAAAGTGTGCATCAGCCACGGGTTCCTATCATCTGCGGATGGTTGCCTGACCAAGCTGCTGCACGTCTTCTGCTCCATCCATTGCTGGTGTCTTAAAGGTTGAACGAACTGGTTGGCTATACAGCCAGTTACTACAAGCCCAGCAGGAAGAAGCGAAAGCCTGAACATGTGGCAGCAGGAGAAGCTGTGCCACCTGCTGCTGCTGTCACTGCAACTGGTGGCCAGGAGCCTGGCATTTCTGCAGGAGCAACCAGGAGACTCAATGGCGGCAGTGCACAGAGGCAACGGCCGCTTGAGAGCACGCCTGCTGCAGCAGAGCCTACATCCAAAACGAAGCCATCAGCACAGCCAGCAACAGTACAGGGATGGACTCCAGCGGAAGACACAGCACAAAGGAGTCTAACTAGGGAGATACCGACAGGCAGGACGTTGAGTCGACGGGAGGCGGCATCAGCACACAATAGGGCGGTCCTTGCAGCAATGACTGACGAGGCAGTAGCAGCGGCTGTGCAGCAGCAGCTCAATGCCGAAGCAGCCACCACCAAAGGCCGCAAAGGCCGCGCGGCTAAGCCCCCGCAGACAAAAGCAGATAAGATCCGTAAGAAGCTGATGGGTTGATAAATGACGTTGCGATTTGGGTCCCTGCACAGTTTGGCACAGCCTCATGGCTGCACGCTGGAGTGTACTTCTTGGGGTCCAATACGTGATAGACAAGGAATTACAGTAATGAACGGTCCCAGCGTCGTTTTCAATCCTGAAACTGAAATCGGCCCACAAAACCCGGGTTTGTAAGAGCGAACCTGCGACACGACTTATCGTCCCTTGCATCGCTCATACTCTCTCTTTTCTGGCTGCTTGTCGGCCTAACATTGACGTGTTAGGTTCATCAAGAACAGGTGTGTTTAGCCTTGACAAGTCGGCTGCTGCATAGTCATTTCAGCGCAGCAGCATGTGCAGGCCCTCTCTCTATATATATTGGTCGTTTAAGCCATGATTTATGGGCATGTTCGGGTCCTCGCAGCAGACTCAACAGTGCATGCGCAGCCCATCAGACCGGTCTTCTTCTACGCGTCCCTTCTTGGCTTAGAAGCCAAATGAGCAGCTTATTGGGATGCACAACAGTTTGTATGCAGCTCTGAAGTGTCACATCAGTAGTATCGCAACGATACAGACTACCATACAACAGCAACGATACCTGAGCTTGCAGAAGACGTAGCAGGAGCTCTGCAGTTCATAAATGCCATGAAAAGCTTTGTATTGGTTACTGGCTTTCACACAAAGACAATGACAACACGGATAGTGGATCATGGCAGCAGTACATGCACTACAGTAGTTGAGCTGCTGGACCTGCTTGTCCTCTGCTATGTGGCAACTGCTTTGTGGCATGTAGATAAGGCAAGATGGTGCAGCCACTTGTCAAGCGCAAGAAGCAGGTCAAGCGCAAGAAGCACTTTGATCGCCACCAGAGTGACAGGAAGCTGTGCGTGAAGCCCAGCTGGAGGCGGCCAAAGGGTATTGATGGACGTGTGCGCAGGTGATGGCAGTGACATGACGGCAGTAGCAAGTTGCAGTGACAACTGGGTAATCAGATCTGCAGTGAGCTTGGTCAATGGAGGCGTTAGCAGCAGCAGCAGACCGCAGTAGTAGACCCAGACCATCTTGACAGGTGCCACGCCACATGCAGCACATGTCAATGTGGACGCTTGCTGAGAATGTTGCACAGCAGCCTCACTTCTGCCGTTCCAGTTTTATGGCGGCAGCCACAGCAGCAGCAGCAGCAGCAGTCTTCTTGGGAGCAATCCCATGAGTGATGGCATTCTCAGAAACAGCAGGTCTTTCTGGTGAAGCCACCTGCCAGTGGTGTGCTGCAATCCATCAGTGAGCTCTCGGGATGAGTTACAAGCCTTGGGATGCCATGTCTTTATCTTTTTACATGGTTTTTGCTGGCAGTTGCAAACCCTTTGCGCTGCTGATGTTGTCTGCCTGCAGGAAGTTCAAGGGCGCTATCCAAATGCCCAACATCGGTTATGGTACCAACAAGAAGGACAGGCACGTGCTGCCAAATGGCTTCAAGAAGGTGAGCAGCCAGCAGACAGCAGACAGTCTCGTCAGGGATGGTGTTGCCTGCAGCAGCAGAAGCAGCAGCACAGGTGTCAGTGCCAGTGGCTAAGAAAAGCATGTGCTGTTGATGGGCTCGTGCAAGCAGCAGGTATAGCTATGCCTCCTTGGCAGCATTACTGCTGTGAGCTGTCCACTACGTGGCGCATCGCTGGCAGACAGCATTGCAGTGGCCACAGCAGCAATGCCCACTATCCTCTGAAACTGCAGTTTTCAAAATGCACAGCAACTTGGTCACGGAAACAGCAGCAGTTGTCATGTAAACAGCAGCAGCAAGTACTTTTGCTCAGTGGGCAATGTGCTGGCGATGCTCTCAGCAAGCCATACTAGAGACAGCATCAACGGTGGCACATGGACGGCCTTTTTTCAGCCGGCCTTTTGTCAGCATGCACAATGGGTTGTGCTGAAGTGTGCTGGACCTATATCTGTGAAAGACTGCAGCCTGCTCTTTCTGAAAACAGAAGGGAACGGCAATCTTTCTGCTGTATTCCATTGTGGAGCGGCAGCTCGCTTTCAGCCCAAAATTATCATCATTCCTTTGGTGTGTTCCTGCTCTTGTAGGTGCTTGTGCACAATGTGAAGGACCTGGAGATGCTGCTGATGCACAACCGCGTGTTCTGTGCTGAGGTGGCACATGACGTGAGCGCCCGCAAGCGCAAGGAGATTGTTGAGCGTGCCACACAGCTTAACATTGCCATCACAAACAGGGCAGCAAGGCTGCGCAGCCAGGAGGACGAATAGACAGCGGAACCTCCTCAGCGGCATGCAGCAGCTGGCGGTGCTGGGTGTGCATGTGCCTGCTCATAGTCTGCAGCAGTGTTTGTTAACTGGCCTATTAGACCTCTGGCTGATGCAATATGAGCAGTGGAGCTGCTGACTGTAGCAAGCTTGCATGATCATGGGGTGCCACACGTGCTCTCATGCTACAGCTGCTCTCACAAGGCATGAACGCACACAGATTTGTAACAAGCTTAAGATCCAGTGTCCAGTCGCTAAGCTCGTCAGCTTCGAGGGTGCGCATACTTCGCATTGTGCACCGTGTGGCAACAGCCGCTGTAGGCTACATCCGGTCATCATGACGAGGCAGTAAAGCTGGCAGGCTTGCGTGCAAATGTGCCTGTTGTGTCGTTTTCGATCTGAATGATTCTTTATAAGGCTGGCAGGTCATGCAAACGCATGAAATACATCCCAGGTGCTTCTGAAGGCTGAGTAGCTGTTCAGGGCAGTGAATCTGCCAGATTTCTTTTGAAAAGAAATTGAGCCATACAGCAAGTTGAAATACTATGGGGATGCGCTGACAGTTGATGCCATTCTGTTGTTTCGTGTCTATCAAGAATGATTTGTTGTCAATGCCATTCGGACATGTGAACTGGTCCATGGGTCACCCATCCACAGGGTCAAAGCCTTTGACTGTGTGGGATCCACACGGCCTAGCCTTCAAGGCTCGGAACCGTTCCTTCAGTCTGATCTCATTCACCGTAGAAAGTAATTGCACGGATGACAGCTCAGCTGGCAAGTGGTCTTGCCACACTCAGTGTTCTGGCAGAATCCCAGATGGCAAGCCGGATCATCCCAAGCCGGGCGCCATTGCAGCAGAATTGGAAACTATGAGACTGAAAACACATTGCATCTCAACTTGTTGCATGGCTCAATTTCTTTTACACTGTGCAGTGCCATGATGGCTATGCCATGGCATAAACTTATTCAACATGTGAACGGTTCTAAACCACTGGCACTGAGGCACCACTGCACAAAAAACTCTCGATCTTTTCCAAGGCACCGTGCCTAGTACCGGGTACACTATTAGTGCTTGCTTTCAACTAGTGCTGCTGATCACGAAGTGCTGCTGAGCATCATAGTGCCGGGCAGAACAGATTACATACACTCCTGCCTAGATAGTAAGCCTAGAGATTAGCTAAAACCTGCTGCATTCAAGCGTTCCAAGTCAAATTTCAATCAACCTTGTGACAAGGCCCTACAGGTTGGATTGTCTTGCAATGACCTTTGTCTGTTGCTGATCACTGAATGCTCAATGAGCTTCTGCTCCTGGCCCCGCCCACCCTTCACCACGGGTGCTCTGAGGGTCCCCTGGAGGAGCGCCTGCCACGTTCTCAGCAACCTTTTTCATATCAACAGCAGAGCCTGTGGCCGGTAACAGCAGCAAGAAAGTAAAGCCTTGGGGTGATGTAACCTTGCCAACCCTTCATGCTTCATCAGTGCTACACCAGAGTGATAATTTGATGAACATCAGATAGCTTCCTAGGAGTTGCTGCTGCTGGTGCCATCAGGATACGACCGATGTCAAGTGGCTGGCCTTCACCAATTTGACATGATGTCGAGAGGCAAACAACTTGCTGAGACTCAACTAGACAGCTGGTAGCCCTAGACAACCTGAGAGCAGGCTACACTAAGGGTTTTGCTTTGACAGCTGCTCAGTCTCTGCAAATATCGACAGAACTCACAAGCACTGCAGAGTGCTATCGACTGCTGGTATCCCGGCTGCCTGCCGCAGGCTGTGAGTTCTTGAATATGAGAGGTATAGCTGACTGCTTCAATGAACCGCCCACAATGTGTGTTGTATACTCAAAGCAAGGCTGACAGCTGCTGTCTGAGGCGCCCCGTGGCCCCTTTCCGAAACTCCTCCCACCTGTGGGCCCCCTTTCTGATGCAACGGTGCCTCCTGCCACTGCTCCAGCCAGCCCTCCAACAGCAGCGCCAACCACACTGCCAGCGGGACCACCAGCTGCACCCACCGCACCCCCAAACGCTGCGCCAGAGCCCGCTCCAACGCTGGCACCTTGAGCCATTGACCCGTATTGACTCTCATCAGCCTGTGGTTTTCAGCAGCATGTTTGATTGCGATGGCAGACGACCATTGATGCAAGTGCTGTGAGGGGGAGTACAATGCATTGCTAGACCCGGCATGACCAGAGCTTGGTATCCAATCGGGAAGTGTTGGTGGCTGCTGCAGCGACTATAACAGAGGCAGAGTGCAGAGGTGTATGTATGCGGAGGGTGTCGGAAGTGCAGGCAGCAAAGTCGGATTGCTGCTGCAGCTGTATAAAGACGTAGGATTCTTACCGCAGCAGGATCAACCGCTGGTATGCCTCGTTGTGCGTCTGTCTTTGGCTGTGTTTCTGACATGAGGAACAGGAAGCTGCAAATAAGCCCCAAAGGCGTGGACTGCCAGTCCTACGCGTAATCTGCACTGTTGAAGGAGTAGGTTACACCCACTAAGGTAATGATCGTTGCAACCAATTTACTGAGCTTTGTTTGCTTTCCAGCCCTCTTCAATCGCGAATACAGGGACTTACGGTTATTTTACGTCATCATTTCGCACCTCCGGCAGCGTTCGTGAGTTGAAGTAGTGCGGTTTTCCACCGCCTTGTTTAGTATCAGAATATTAGCCAGTGTATACGACAGGATGAGCCAACAAGAGCAAACTCGCGAGATGGTCACTGATGAGCTGGACCCAGACAGACCAGTTGAGGGTTCGATGATCAAAAGCCGTGCAGCTGGTGCAGTCACAGGAGCTGCAGTTGGAGCTGCAATAGCTGGAGCCGTGACAGGTGAGCTGCCGCTGCCTCTTTTCAACCACACTCAGCCAGTAAGCTTAAGCAGCAAGGTGGTAAGATGGAAGAGTTTCAGACGGCACGCCTTGCAGTTTGTTGGCTATGATCACGGTACATGCAACAGATGAGAGGTCACTAAGGCCTATCGCATGCATGAGGGCTGTCCGTCAATGATTCAGCAAGCAGGTGTGACAGGAGTGCAGCAGTCAACAGCAGCCCCCTTCAACTCTCCTGCAATTGAGATCATGTCAGTAGCTCCATCAGCGACATCAACAACAGCTCGGCATGCTGATGGGCGTGTCGGGTTGATGTACTAATCGTAGTAGGAAGCACTAGTACTACACTGGGCCTGCATGCTCACAGCGCAGTGTGTCACGGCACACCACCAGCCTGTTGGAAGCGCAACAGCGATGTGAAAGGCGCATGCACTGCATATCTGCCTGTGCTGCCGACCCCATACTCTGTTTGCGGGTCCACCTTTTTGATTTCGCTGCTGTGGGCCTTGCAGGTGGTCTTGCTGCTCCTGCTGGTGGTGTAGCTGGTGGTCTGTTGGGGCAGGCTGTGGGCGGCATTGCTGGTGCCGAGGCCACTGCATCAGGGGAGGCAGGGGCCGTGGAGGTGGTACCAGCACCAGGAGATGATGTGGCGACAGCAGCAGACCGCACAGCATTACCCAGAGTAGAAGAAAAGAAGCGATAGAATACCGTTACTGCTGACTTGGATGATTGTAAACATGATGACACAGCCACGTCTGATCTGCAGATGCCAACATTCAGTGTACAGTGTACCCATTGACTTTGATACATAAGTTAAGTGCCTACATGAAGCTCTAGGGGCCATTGTTGCCAACGGAGTTGCAAGACTGTTTGTATTCATTTTGACATGCCCTGTAAGATATCCAAGCCACCAAACTGTGGGATACATCATTGCTGCTGTCTGGTCACTGTGACGTGACGCCGCGGAATCATTGCCTGAGGCTGCTAGTGCTTACAACAACACATCAAATCAGCACTGCTGATGCACCAGACAAGCCAGCAACTTGCCACTTGAGCCCACCACAACCATTAATCGGGTGCAAGATAGGTTTGGCAGATGCGACCACTGAGAGCCATGACATACCATGCACAGTTCTCATGGCCCACACTCTTTCATATGCAATTTGCTAAAAACGATCTTGCACCTGCCGTTGGCTGTTGCTGAGACAGCTGCTACTACGGGATTAGCAGCCATCACCATTCGACCACCAGCTTGAGTTAGCCACTGTCATTGCTGGTACAGACCGTGCTCTGCAATCTGCTGATGGACCTGCTGTCCTAGTGTTCAGTCTGCTGATGACCAAGCGTGCTATCAATGGCCAATGGGTTTCAAGGGTGCTGCTCGAATGTTGTCCAGGTCAGCTGCATCATACCCATCCTCATCTACCTCACCAACAACAGCCCTGCATCAACATGATGATGGCAACAGCAGCATCTCAGATTTGCATAGCGGACCTGGTAATTGAACCAGTCTGGTGTTGAACATACAGACATGCCAAGATCCCATGGCTCTATCCCTTTCACATGCACAGGCATAAGGGGACCACTGCCATGGTGTTGCTTTGTAATGCCATGTGCAGTGCTGATGCGTATGCTGCATTTTTACTCTTGGCTGCTGGCGTCACTCACACGTTGTCGCCACGGAATACTTGCAACCCCATCTCCGCTTGTTGAACCCCAGACTGCAGAAATTCATCATGTTGCTGGTGAGTTGCTGAAAGGTCAGTGAGTGAGACGAGAGTATGCTTGAACAGCACAAGATGGTTCACAAGACAATGCATTATCTGCTGCAGGATTGCTAGGGCCACCACCGCTGCCAGTCAGTGGTGCATGGCAGAAGTATGCCAAAACAGTTGCAGCATTCATGACATTGAGAGACACGGCAGGGCACCGACACCTGCAGAACATTGAAACACTGTGCTACAAAGCGACGATGTCATTACTGTCCACGGCTACTTGACTCACTGTTGTGCTGAAAACGAGCTCGCAGCAGTCCTCAACAATCACATTTGTTGTTTGGTCGTAGCCCCGGAGGATACCCTGCAGCAGCAACAGCCCAGCTCAGCGACCGCTGATTGAAAGCAGTCGCTTGACGCCTGCTACAGCAGTAGGACCAACCTTGACTACCCTTCCATCATTGGTGATGACTGTGACGACGTCTGCAGGAAGCAGACAATGCTGATCACATTACCAGCCTGTTGTGATCAATGCTCAGATGCTGCAGTGCACATAGGCACGGCATGGAGGTAGTGCCGGCCTGTGTTCACCCCAATGATTATAAATAACTTACTTCCTACCCAGTTTGCAAAACCGGTTCCCTCATTCTTGTCCGCCATGCCAGCTGCTGTCTGCCCCTAGGTGAGTAGATGCAGCAAGGCTACCTGCTGTCTTTCAGCCTCTGAGAGCTGCGGGTCAGGCACAAATGCAAATTGCTATAGTATATGCTGGTGAATGGAATCAAAATGAAAAGCACTGGCTTCTGCTGCAACAACCAACGTGAGACATAGCAACGGGTCCGTATCGTGCAAGCCCCTATGACACCATGTCAACAAAGATCTACAATGTGCATACTTGGTCGATCGTGCAGCAGCAAGATGCCGGAGGAAGCTCAAAGGCCGTGGGAGTTACGGTAGTAATCCGCTATGGTACTGCGACGCGTTCCAAGAGCCAGACCCTTTCCGTGAGGGCCGGGCTGCTGACATTTCGTGCAGAACACACATCTCATCATGTTGCACCCGTCACGTGGTGTGCTGCTCAAATCCTGGAGTCAAACAATCAGATCAGTGACGTGCATGGCCATGAGCACAATGAAGGCTATCACGCTGTCTGAGAACGGTGGAATCGATGTATTGCAGTATACAGACGTGCAGAAGCCGGATGCAGGAGAAGGCCAGGTTGTGGTCAAGAACCAGTATGCTGGGGTGAGCACAGGCAACTACAGCCTGTACCAGGCTGTGGTGTACTCGTGGCAGAAGCTGCAGCTGCCCGGGTGTGAGTGATGGGCCTTCCGCCTCACCTTCCATTTTTCAAACCTAAATGAGTGAACTTCAGCCAGTGTATGAGGCTGCTAACCACGGTACCCCTACAGGTGAACTTCATTGATACATACTTCAGGAGTGGTTTGTATCCCCGGCCCCTGCCCACAGGCCTTGGCGAGGAGGGGGCAGGCACTGTTGAAGCAGTAGGACCAGGTGAGTATTCAGGTACCATGCTCTCTGCAGGTGCTGCTGCATGGCGCCTGTGTGCACCCTGCCCACACTGATACCTAGGTGTACTACACCACACAGTGTATCTGCTGAGTCACACACTTATGGGTGCTCTCAAAAGAAAAAAACAGATGTAAGCCCCACATCAGTCGCTCCTGGGCTTTCTAGCAAGTACACATCTCTGATAGTTGCTATGCAGCTCACTGTTGACAGTCTGCAGATGACCTCTGATACTGGTGGCCCCATAATAAAGAGTGGAAATGTTGTTTACTACTCACTTATCACCTATGAATTGAGCCCAACAATGCCGTACAAACCTGTATTTTTGCTTGCTTACACACCTATTGATCTGCTCACACAGCCCACATGTAGATGACGAAAAGGCTGAAAAGCTTGTGGCCTGGTGCCAGTTTTTTTCTCGAGGCAAGTGCCCATCCCACTGTGAATATGCCTTGCTCCCACTACCACACAGGTGTGTCAGGCTTCCAGCCTGGTGACCGGGTGGCCTACCTCACGCGCTCACAGTCTGGTGGCAGCTACGCCCAGTACACCCCAGTCAGTGCTGACAAGGTGACCCACCTCTCTGAGGGAATCAGCACACAAGCTGCAGCTGCAGTGCTGCTCCAGGGGCTCACGGCGCTGTCAATGGTCAGAGTTACATGTGAAGTCAAAGCTGGTAAGCACATCAGCATTCTATAATATCAGGCTGGCATGTAATTAATCCTTAAAAGTGCGTCAAAAGTGCCCTTAAATCAAAATACTGTAGCCTCCTGGCCAGCATTTGGTGTGTGCACTGCAACCTGCGCCTCAGCTGAGCAGCTGCTGGAGGTGACTGACTGCACAACTGCCACCAAGCTGATGGCCGATATCTGCATGCCTTGAGTACCAGTTATTTGTGCTTGAGGTGCAGGGCATGTGATCTGCTGCTCCTCTTCATTGCGCTGCCTGCTGTTGCAGGTGACTGGGTGCTGGTCCATGCTGCTGCCGGTGGCACAGGACAGATGCTGGTGCAGATATGCAGCCACATTGGCGCCAAGGTCATAGGGACAACATCAACACCAGAAAAAGCAGAACTGGCAAAGTATGTGGTGGTGGCCAAGTGTTGCAATGTAGTAATTGTGAATCTGGCACATGCATTGCATGCAGGATGAACCTGTGTTGCGTACATGCCATATCTGTAAACAGTGCTACACACCTGCATATACTGTCAGCACAGCTGATGAGTAGAATATGAGATGTCAACATGTTCTGCTGGCTCAGGGTTGCTGGGCTGATCATGTGTGCAGTTTCAGCGCTCATGACCACTGCCCAACAGTTCCAGAGAGTCTGCATGGCTTATTTGTGGTCAGGTTGTGGTGTTGAGACGGCCTCTCAGTCAACTGGGTCGCACAATGTCTCTGTGACAAAGTGTGTCTCAGCAGGTCACTTGAGATTTTGGCCATGACGCCAGACCATCCTTGGTGTTGGTGCTGCTGCTGCTGTTGTTGCAGGCGGTGTGGTTGCAGTGAGGTAATTCTTTATACCAGTGACGATGTTGTTGAGCGTGTGAAGCAGATCACGGGGGGCAGAGGTGTCAAGGTGAGGCCACAAGTGGCAGGAGTGGGAAGCTAGGGGGGTGTCAGGGTACACAGCTGCCAATCATACGGTCACACCCTTTATGATACCTTCAGTCATGACCAGACTTGCCCATTGCCCGAACATCAATGACTGGCTCAGCTACAACAGCGCCAGGGCTGCCTGACAGGTCTCTCAGGACTTGGACATAGCACAGCAGTCCTACACATAACCTATGCAAGTATGGATGTTTGAGAGCGATCAAAGCGAGTGTGGACCTGCATGCCGTGTTCAAGTCAAAGACATTCTCAACAGCACACTTCTATGCTGTGTCACGCAAACTTTGAACTGCAAGCAAGGCTGGCTGTGGCCTTGCAGCAGTAGCTCTCTGTATCAGCATAGCTATTTGCAGTCTTGCAGAAGGGTGTCAGAACTTAATGCAGTGCATAACTGCAAAATCATTTAGGTACATGCAGTGTGGTGTCATGAAGTTGGTAACTGCTTCTCTTCATGTTGCAGTTTGTGTATGATGGTGTGGGCAAAAGCACTTTTGATGTCAGTCTCAAATGCCTGGACTACTTGGGCTGGTTGATATCATTTGGCAACGCCTCAGGAAAACCTGAACCCTTTGATGTGCTCAGGTGGGACCCCTGCAGCTGCTAACCTGTGGTTTAACCTGTGGTTTGCCCCCTCTCACTCAGTGACATAGCTAACATGCCATCTCACCGTTGCTTGTTCATAATCTCCACAGTTTGACAAGGCAAGAGTTTCAAATCGTCATTCTTTGCGCTGCTATCCCATCAGGTTGACTCATGTGCTATGCACAGCAACAGGCAACCTTGCTGCTGGATGCCACTGGCATACTCAGGATTGCCCTGTCACAGTTTCATGTTGAGGCCCTGTCACAGTATCATGTTGGTGTACTGGAACTATGATTATTACCAGCTGATGTCCTGCTGCCCCTAGGTTGGGTGAGAAGTCGGCCCGCCTCATGCGCCCTAGCCTGTTCAGCACCCTGGCTGCTGACCCTGGCCTGACAGGCAGCCTGACCGCCGAGCTGCTGCAGCTGGTGGAACAAGGGGTAGTGGTGCCCCAGGTGCACAAGGTGTACCCGCTGGCCGAAGCTGGGCAGGCTCATGCTGACCTGGAGGGGAGGAGAACGACGGGAAAGCTGTTGCTGCAGCCATGATGCTGACCAACCTGGGATGGCGGCAGCCCCTGCCGTTGACGTCTGTGGCACCAGCAACCGTGCACCGCATGCAGCCGGCCACGGCCTGCACAATGAGATGAGAAACAGCAACCTTATGCCAACGATACAGCTGCTTGCCGGTGCAACGACATCGCCGCGGAACCTGCTTGCCTATCGCACAGGCACCGGTGCCTTGCAGGCACACGGCCTAGATACTTTGAAAGGCCCCATACACGGATCCGGCCCCATACCCGCACCTCCAGCGATCCGTGGAATGGATGACAGTCATTTCGGCAGTCACCACGACCAATGGCAATTACCACCAATGGCAACCAATGGCACCCTGACTGATACCTATCAAACCAATCGACTAACAACCGACTGGCAACGACCAATACCTATTCTGAAATTGATATAACTCTAATACATAAAAATGCATAGATGTTTTTATGCGCAATAAACACCATGAAGTCTTCAATCAACGGTCCTGGACCGGGTCCGTCTCCGAGACAAAGTTTCGTCGATGGCGGACCCAGCCGCTTGAGTCAAGAATGCGCTGTGGCAGCAGTGGAGCCTGTTCTTGCCATTCAAAATGTTACTGGAAGTGGTATTTTCAAAGGACGGGTCCTGCAAAGCTCCTGGTCATCACCATCCCTTTGCAGGTGAGTACTCACTACTAGTCTGCCGTGACGCGACGCCACTTCAGTGAGCGCTGGACCAAGTCGGCGAATCAGCTCCAAGCCACGATGAACTATAAGTCATCTGTAACGGCGTCTGGGGAGTTGTGGACCTATCACGGTGGTCTGAAGTGCTTGCTGTATTCCCTAATATCGCAGCAAGAGCTTTTTGCATAAGCAACCTGCTGAGCCTTGTGACTGTGGTCCATGCATGAGGTGCGGGGATGACCTTGAGGTTCTAGTTTCAAGTGTGACTCATAGTTACGACTCATACCATCCTTTTCGGCCATTGCATGAGGTGCGGGGATGTCCTCAAGGTTCTACTTTCAAGTGTGACTTATAGTTACGACTCATAATCCGACATTCACCCTTTCTGTACAATGGCGGACAGACTGACAGAGTTTTCATCAGACGGCCCAATCTGGCGGCGCTAAGACTGCTGTACTAATGTACACATCACACTGGGGCTGAAGCACTGTTATGCAGCTATAAAGCGAGCACTGAGAACGTGCAGAACAACACAGTAGTGCAGCTGCGCAGAGAAGACCTTGAGTTACCTTGTGCAGCTGCTGGATACTCTTGTAGTGATTACGCATCAGCTCATTGGCAGGCATGATGTAGCCGGGCAACATAGCAACCATGAATATCAGGTTGGTTGTGCTATTGCTGACGACATCTGCACTAGGAACATCGAGTGTCATATGTCTTTGAAGGAATGAATTCACCTTGAAGTTCTTAAACTGCAATCAGTGGCATCAGTGGTTGACCCACATGGACTCAGGCTATTGTCAAAAATCAATGCACGGGTGATGTCACCCACCAGATGTTGGGGGCTGCTGCTGTTGCTGAAGAATAGCAGCTTGCAATAGGTCTCCCAGCTGTGCAGGCAACACCCCGGGCACCTGCATCGGGGGATCATGCCAACTCAGCACCCCCTGCACTGTCAGCAGTTGCAGCACTGCAGCTAGCCGGGCTCTGGTGGCACTGTCAAGCACCAGCAGAGCCGCGGTCAGTGTCTGAGCTGCACTGCTGTTTTGGCTGCTGTCACTTGCCAAGCCACTGATGCTGAGGGGACGATCCCTTCCAGCACTGTCTGAAGCCACTGCTTCTTCAGCACCACCATCCCCTCTATTCTTCTGATGGTGTTCCTGCACTGCAGCCTGCTGCAGGTTCTCCAGTCCATACTCACTGTGTAGCAGCACACCTGCCGGGGTTTTCTGCTCCACACTGCATCCCACCTGGCAGTGATGGGCGTGAATGGCTTCCCTGTCAGTAGCAGCTGTCGTGCATTTCACGATTGCTTGCTGCAGAGGTGGCCCTAGGTTGCTGTGGATACCCTGCCCCTGCTGAGCTTGCACGGGTGCACTACCAGCTGCAGCTGCAGCGGCAGCTGCCAGAGCTTCTGCAGCAGCGGCCGCAGCGGCATTGTCAGCTGCTTCCTGCAGGTCCCTTGCTGTTGCTCCTGCTGAGTGCATGCCTTGGTGCTCGCACCGCGGATCAGCTGACAGCAAGTGGTCTGCTTCCACCGCCACAGCAGACAGCACGTCCAGGCCTGACAGCACAGGCGTGCGGTTGCCAGGAGTGTCATATGCTTCCACTGTCTTGGGGTCATGCAGATGCTGTGCATGTTGATGACGAGTTAAATGCTGCTGCATCAGATGGTACCGCTGATCCTGCCAAGTGAACTTACTCGCTGTATGGCTATGCTGCTGCTGGTGCAGCAGCATCTCTTGAAGTGCTTGTGGCTGTTGGCTCAACCATGGTCCCCGCAGAGCTTGCTGCTGATGGTGAGGCTTCCGCTGCTGCTGTTGATTTCCATCTTTGTGTGCAAGCTGGCCTGCTTGCTGATGGGGTGTGTTGTGTAGATCTTCAGCAGCTGCATGTGGCTGACAAAGCACACTGCTGCTGTGGTTTTGACTGACAGGGCTGTTGTCACTACTTGTAACATCTTTTGAATTCTGTAACAAAAGCCGCTGCACTGTGCCAGGTGCTTCAACAGTTGTTGCAGCAGCAGTAGCAGCCCTTGCTTCTGCTTCTATTGCCAGGTCAGCTGAGACACCCAGCCGCCTGTGTGATAACTGTGGCGCCACTGGTGATGTTGCTGCTGCAGGAGTTGCTGCCGTGCCTGCTGGTGTTGGGCAAGAATACGGTAAAGCTGCACCATCAACAGCAGCTGAATGAGGAGGTCGCGCATGCTGTTGATCTATCTGCTGTACCGCATGCTGCAACGTTGCAGCAATTGGCCCAAACACTTGCTGCTGCTGCTGTTGTGGCTTGCGGCTGCGCTGACGCATTGTGGTGCTGGTTGCAATCTCAGCTCCTGGTAGCCAGCTGGCTGCAGCTGCTGCTGCTGGTGGTGTAGCAGCAAGCGAGAGCAGTAGGGGCTGTTGACGATGCTGCTGCGGCTGCTGCAACACCGCCTGGTTGGTATTGCCACTGTTTCCATGCATCCCGTGCAGCTGCTGCATGTGCAGCATCAAACGGGTCTCGCGCACTGTCTGGCGGTGTTTCTGCAACAGCAGCAGCACAAGGTGTCATTTGCTGAGCTGCATCGGTACAGGCCAGGATCAAGCAACCAGTTGTTGCCAACTCCAAGTCCAATGGCTTCTGAGCTCAAATCTAGCAATTACACTATGCTAGTTGTCCCCAACCCAACTCTGCTGTCCTGCGCTGTGGACCAATACTTCTAGTGGGCCTGCTGGCTCTTACCTGCAAGTGGCTCTTGACATTCTCCCTACTGAGCCCCTCTACACTCATGATGTTTAGGATCTCATTGGGAGTAGCTGACTCGGCACCACCCAGCTGTTCTACTGCTGAAAGAAACAAGGCATGCAGCTCAGCAGTCCACAAGATGCGACCAGATGACCCAGCAAGCTGAAGTTTCACTTTCTTGTTCAGTGGTAGTACCGCTGTTGCACTTCGAGTTGCTGATGATGAGGTGTAGGCATCAATTGTGGGGCTGCTGGAGGTAGCAGCAGCAGGATGGGCTGATACAGCTGGTGATGCAGGTGCTGAGAGGGGTCTCCTTGCTGCTGCTGGTGCTGTGGCAGCTGCTGTTGTCGCAGCACTTGTTGCTGCTGTCCCTGATGCTATCGGCATGATCAGCGGACTGTGAGGCCGGGCAGAGGAGGTGTAGGAATGCCGTCTTCGGCCCTGCTGCTGCTGCTGCTGTTGCACAGTCGGCACTGACGGCAGCGGCTGCGTCACTGCTGCTGTCGCATATGCTGGGTCAGCAGCAACTGGTGTGATTGGACGCTGTGGAGCCGCTGCAGCTGCTGGTGCTGGTAGCTGCACAGCACTGAGGTTCTGCTGATGCCATAGCTGCTGCAGCTCTTGCGGTGCATGGTGCGCTAGCAGCGGGTGCACGCCCATGCTTACAGAGGTAGGAGCTGCTGCTGCACAAGGAGTGGTGGTTTCATGCTTGGGGGGCTGCATTGCTTGCATCAAGGCCCAGGTGGCTGTCTGCCACCAATATCAGAGGTGCTGTTGGGTGCTCCGGAGTCCAGGACACACAGCTGGGGGCCATGTAGCCAACTGTTCCACAGCAGGTCACCTGATGAGGCAGCCAAGACACTGCACCTCAACAAGGTGACTTGATACAGCTGAGATCTCCACCTACATGAGTATAATACCTTCAATACAGACTAAATCAGCATCTGCTGTGCTCTTCTGCATGGAGGTACCGAAGGAAACCGAAACAAATTCCCTGCGGCATCACTCACCCTCGGTATCGATACCCCAGACAGATTGGCTGGATACACCAGTGTCGTCACCAGGCCAACCAGGGCTGGCAAGGAGACGCCTTTGCGGCTTCTTGATATAGCAATTACCCAGACTCTGTGCAATGAGCTCACAGCCACGCGCAGGAATAGCAGAGAGGGCAGTAGATACAAGTTCGTTGTGTTTGCGTGCGTCTCTGTGCATGTCTGGGCACACTAGCAAGCCACAAGGCCATCCGACAGACAAGTGCTGGTTGTGCTGAGTATGGCGCTCGTACCCGGGATCCGCCATATTCGGAATATCCCGCTTGCTCAGGATGCAAAGGGTCCAAAGTCGTTGCAGGCAACCCAAAGCTACTCTCATATTCAAATAATGAGTTCGACACGGGTGATTTTTGACGGTATCCATCGGTTTCAAGTTCCCAACAGCAGAACGTTGGCGCATACCCTGATGCGGTCGGGACCGCTTTTCAACGTGCTTCAGATCAAAGATACGTTAAAGTGCTGGAGACGAGTGCAGCAGTCTCTGTAATGCATCACAGCTGTTGCCAAGTGCAGCAGCAGCCTACATGCACCGGTATGCATACCTGTACTTTAAGATCAGTGCATGCAAAACCGCGCGTCATCTGTGATTACTTCTATAGTATACCATGCGTTCAACAACAGCGCCCCGAGCAGCTGCCGGTCGAATTTTCAATGCTGCACCTTTTCAGCGTCACCCAGTGTACCCCAAGTCCAACCTTATACGCGGCAATCACCAATACCGCCGACCCCAATGTTTTCAAAGCCATCAGATCATGCTATGGGCCCGGCGTACTGTCTTGGCAGCAACATCGGAGGTGCAGAGTGTACCCAGCAGTTCTCTTACAAACAAGGCTCAACCAACAGCTGTGCTGGAAGGGCTTGTGTGCACACCGGGAGTAGTGAATCCACAGGCATTTATTGACTATTGGAACAAACAAACACGTCCCCGCCTCGAAGCCTTGTGGAGCAGCATACAGCGCAGCAGCAATGTAGAGCGTGTGCTGCTAGCCTCGGATGAACTGCTGATGTGCCTGCGCAGCAGCAGGAGCCTCGCTGTTCATACACAACAGCAACATGAGGACCCACTCTGGAGAGCAGCTGCTGCACAAATAGCAGTTGATTGCAACAAGTATGAGAAGTACGTGCTGGGCTCAAAAGCCTTATTGAATAAGTTGGGTGCGCTACATCACCGGCTGCAGGTGGTGGCCGCTAGCGGCAGCTGTGTCAGCTCAACAGAGCAGCAGCAACAACAGAAGCTTCAATACCTGCAGCCTCACCAACTGCTGCCGCTGTGTCGTGTTTTGCTGGCGTCTCTGAAGGATCAGCTGCCCCAGGACTCGCTGTCCTGGCTAGCTGCCCTGGAGGTGCCAGACCCCAATGCAGTGCTGCTGAAGCAGCTCCAGCAGCAGGAACAGGAGCTGATAGCAGCAGTTGATGCTGTTGTGTCTAAGCCGGGTGAGCATACTAAGAAGTTGTGCCCCTGTATACTGACCATTTTGATCTTGAATATCTGCAATTTGGGCAATCAGGTTGTGGACAGGACCACTTGATGCAAAAGCTGGCACAGTCAGCTGGGAAATGCTCATCTAGTTTGCACCATGCTTCAGATCTTCTTGTGTTGCATGCAGTGCTGGTGATGCTGCCCCAAGCAGTTGATGCACTGCTACAGGCAGACCAAAACAGTGCACACTCCCAAGCACTTGTTAACTCAGCTTGCCCACCAACACCCGATAAAATTCCAGCACAAGCGCATGTACCGGCAAGTAGCTTGGCTGGCATTGCAAGCGGTGGCAGTGGCTGCAATCAAGCTGTATTTGTCACCCGGAGCCTGCTGGTGCAGCTGCTGCAGTGCTGCAGCGACAGCAGTGTCAGGCAGCAGGTGTACATGGAGGTGTTGCAGCCAAAACTGGAGGAGGCAGCAGCACTACTGGACAAGCTGGCAAGGTGTGTAGGGTATGCAGTGTGTGTATGCTGCGGCACACGGTGTAACTTGAGGCCTCCGAATGCACAGGCACTGCTCAGATCAACATATCCACTAGGTATAACAGGTCACGTGCAACAGGTGTGTGCGCTGCAGGGCCAAACAGAGACCAAGTGCTTGTTTGGTCGCTCAATGGCTGTCTTGCAGGGTCATTGTGGCAGTGCCTGTGCTGTGCATGCCTGATGCGGTTTGCACTGACTGTCTCTGCATGCAGGTGCCGTCAGCAGCAAGCACACCTCACTGGCTACAGCAGCTACTTGGAGCTCACACAGGAGTGCCTGACAGGCGGCAGCAGCACCTGCTCAGACAGCAATGTGAACCAAAGCATCAGCAGCAATCTGTCACCTCACTGTGCTGCAGGTGCAGCAGATAACCAGTGCAATAACAGCCCTGTAGATCTGCTGTTGCAGTTGTCAGCTGCACTGCAGCCGTTGGCAGAGCAGGAGGTTGCTGAGGTGTTGCACCAGCAGCAAGTCGATGGATGGCAGCAGCCTGGCATACATTCCCTGGACGCTGGCTTCAATGGACTCCACCAGCAGCAGCAGCAGGTTGATGAGGGCCAGTTGCTTCAGCAGTCTGGCCAGGGGCAACAGCAGGTCAGCCGCAACCCCTGGGACTGGGACTACCTGTTGCACAAAGCACAGCAGCGGCATTGCACTTCCCTTGAGGATGCAGTACTACAGGACTATCTGCACCTAGACAGTGTCATGTGGGGGTTCAGTGAGGTGCTGCAGCAGCTGCTGGGAGTGCAGCTTGTTTTGCGCCCAGCTGGTCCGGCTGAGGTGTGGGGGGCTCACGTGCGCGCAGTCATGGTGTTCAGCAGGTCTGCATCAGGCACACCGGGCTCTCAGGGCAGCCAGCAGCAACAGCAGCAACAGGGATCTGCCACAAGCCAGCAGCAGGAATGTCCTGCAGGTGCTCTTCACAGGGAAGTTCTGGGCACCATCTATGTTGACGTTGGGGCTGGGTATGGATGCCGTATGCTGAGGTATGCAAGGTCACAGGCCAGCAGCAGGAGCAGCAGCAGTAACACAGGCGCACCTGCTGCCATCGATGAGCAGCAGTGGTCAATTGGTCCAGCAGTTGCTGTTGGGGTGTCAGGGACCAGGGTCATGTCACCAGCGAGCGGCCAGCATAACAAGCAGCAATGTGTCCTGCGTCATCCGCTCTCACGGAACAGTCACGAGGTCGATGGAGCTGACCCCCTGCAGTTTATTGACTCAACCAATCGCAGCAGCAGCAGCACATCGTGTGTATCTGCAGCCCTTCGCCTGTCTCTGGCTCAGCTATGGGAGCTGGGCCATGAGCTGGGTCACGCCCTTCATCTCATACTCAGCAGTAGGTGAGATGCATACGCAGCAGAGGTGCTGCGTGCTTGTAGGCCACAACTGTGTACGCGATCAATGCAGTTGGGTTGTAGGTCTGCACACCTGGGTAGCTTGCTGCAGACATTGAGCAAATAGCTGACGCTCTGTGTGCCAGCTGCCACTGTCCTGCAGGCAACCGGCATGTCACCTATCAGGGCGCTTCATACCCGCTAGCCTGCTGGAAGTGCCGTCACAGCTGATGGAGCGGCTGCTCACCTGCCCATCAGTCTTGATGCAGCTGTGCCGGCATCACCAGGCACAGCAGCCCTTGCCAGCAGACATGGCAGCAGCTCTGGCAGCACACTATGGCTGCAAGTATAACAGTGGCCTGGCAGTGCTGGGCAGGGTCGCTGCTGGTCTGGCTGAGCAGATGTATGGGCACTTTGGTGGGGACGGGGAGAACTACTGGAGGGGGTCCTGGGAGGAGGTGTCAGGGCTGCCCAGGGAAGTAGCCAGCCGTGGCTGTTTGAAAGAGGTGAGGGACTTCAACAGAGCCAGCAAAGTACCAATGGCCTCATGTGCAGTGGCGAAAGTTGCATGTGCAAATGGCTGCGTGCTGCATGCTTTTAGCTTGTCTGCTTCAATTGCCGGCGTGTTGTTGTCTGTGTGCAGTTGTCGCTGTTGCCTGTGCTGGCTGCCCATCATGGGTCATATCACTGCTACCTGGCATCCTGGCTCATAGCAGCGAAGCTATTTGAACGTCTCACTTTGGAGCCTTTGGCAACAGACAAGAGCCCTGCATTGAAGCTGTCCATGCACCAGCAGAATGTCGTCCACCTACCTGTGTTTGAGGACCTCAATGCTGCATCATGGAGATATGTAGTACATGATCTTGCAGAAGGCCACGATGGGGCAACACCACGCTCGATCGAAGATGTGCTGCTGCCTCACGGAGCTTTGGATGCACAAGAAGTGCTTGGCTGGGTTTGGAGGAGGCATATGCTGCAAGAGCCAAGCAGTTAAAGAATGCTCCGTTGGTATCTGTATCAATCATGTCTCAATGTCATCAGGCTTGATCGCCCCGCGCGGCTTCAAAGACCAGCAGTGGTGTCGAAGGAATTGAACTGCCTTGACGGTCACCGTAACACCCGCAGAGCTTTACAAGCAAGCTCACGGCAAAATGTCCGGTTGGCTTTTGTGATTTATAGCTGTGTTGTTACAAGCTCATACAGGCAACTATACTTTGGTTGACCGCCAAAAGGCCCCCTCCCGCAAATAGGCTCGGTCTCATTGCACTATGGATGAGAGTATGGAATACACGCTTGCGTTGATAAAGCCTGATGCTGTGCGCGCTGGCAAGGCGTCAGAGATCCAGCAGCTGATTGAGATGTCTGGTTTCCTTATCATAGCTAGGAGACAGCTGCAGGTGAGCGCCTGCTGGCGTGTACAAGCGTGTACGTAAACTTGTCAGGCTCCTGCGATCCAAAATGGCCGGCACAGGGGGTAGCTTCTATGGCAGGCGTAGGGTGCAGTATGGCAGACACTGTCTAGGCCTTGTGCTGCTGCATCTACTCAGTACAATTTGTACTGTACGTGCAGCATTGCAGCTATCACTATCTGTAGCCGTGTTAGATGTTGTGCAGCATGCTTGTTATGCAGTTGACACCCCGTTTGGCAGAAGAGTTTTACTTTGAGCACAAGGGTAAGGCTTTCATCAATGGTCTGACAGAGTTTATGATCAGTGGCCCCGTAGTAGCGATGGTCCTGGCCAAGTGTCATGCCATCAAAGCTTGGAGGGAGCTCATGGGGCCCACCAACGTCTTGGATGCCCGTCTGAAAGCACCCAGGTGGTGAGCATACCACAGCTTGTCAGATCAAAGCTGCCGTCTGCATGGTGGCACCTTTTCTATGATTGCAAGTTGGGAAAATGATGTCCTTGAAACCAGTTGACGGTCAAACTGTGCAGGCACTTGTACATTAATATTTGTTGAAGGGCACATGCCTGGTGCAGCGTCATACGATGCTGCTGGTGATGTTTGTGCTACATGCAGCATGAGGGCCCTGTATGGGACAGATGGCACACGTAATGCGTGCCATGGTTCAGACTCATTCACAAGCGCTGAGAGGGAGATCAAGTTCTTCTTCCCCAAGCTACAGCTTGCAACAGCAGTGGCTGATGCAGAGGCAGCAAAGGTCTGCCATCATGCGAGTGTTAGCACCGTCTTTATGGCAAAACTGACTTCTTACTGGTCATGTCTGAGGTCCATTGCTGCCAGCCCCTTTCTTGCCATACTGCCAACATGTGTTGCAACATTTTGGTGCTGCTGAGTCTTCCAAGGGACAAGCAAGGCAAGCAGTGAGTGGCTGACATTATTATATGAGTGCTTGCGCTTGTTGCAGGAATACATAGCAGCCAAATTGCAGCCCACACTGGTGAAGGCTCTCACAGTTCTTGCAAGAGAGAAGCCCACCAGCAACAAACTTGATGCTATCACGTTCCTGGCAAATTGGTTACTGGATAACAACCCAAACAAGCCACAGACGCAGATACCACCAGAACTGCAACAGCAGGTGAAGCAGCAGCAGGCCGAGAGGGAGGCAGCGGCAGCAGCAGCCGCCAAGCACGCAGCAGCAGCGGTTGCAGCACGACAGGCTGGCAGCAGCAGTGGCCGTGGCACATTAAATGGCAAGCTAGCTGCTCATGTAAGTGTGAGGAGGCAGCAAATCCTTGTGATCAGTGCATGCCTGCGCGCGTACAGGTTGCATCTGCACAGAATCAAAACACTGCATGCAAGATCACATGATGTTGCATGGCTCTGCCTCTTCTACAGCATGCAAGAGCTGAAAGTGTGAATGCCACCACAGACTGCTTGTGCAGGAGCAGCGGCAGTGTCAGACTGGTTCAGGTGTTCCAAGAACTCCCACAGCACTGGTTTGGCTATCAGAAGAAACTATGTGCAATCAAGGGCGCACTGCACGTAGATTCTGCTGGTCTGCGCATTGCATGCTGACCATACTGTGGTATGCGTATGCACTTGCAGGCTGGTGCGCCGGCAGTCAACAAGCAGCAGCTTGAAGATGAAGCAGCAACAAAGGTCCAGGCAGCTTTCAGGGGCCATCGAGCAAGGAGGCAGATGGCAGGCATGCGGGCCACAGCGGTAACACCAGCAGCGACATAAGTAGCAGCAGTGTTTCCTCATTGAAGCCACCCAACCACTGCAAAGATGCCATCGCTACCAGGCTGGTGTGATCACTGAAGAGAACTTTGGCCAAGGGCAGGAGCACATGTCTGGACGGCTCCAGAAACATTCATCTCTTCTGAAAAGTTTACAGAGCAGCAGAGCAGGCTCAAAGCTCATAAATGTTGTTGCAGCCACGTAGAATGGATTTCGTATAGTTGCCAGCGTAAGGTCACATAAGGAGGAGGAACAGGGGTCAGCTGAACTGAGCTTCCCACCCTGGAAAATGTAGCATGTCCAGGTGATGGCCCCTTTGCAAGCTGCTGTACCTTGTGCGGCATGCCTGACAGGTAGTAATTTGAACAAATTCTCTTCTGAAAGGCTGGAGTTGAGACTCTCCACTCCATGATGCATCACACAGCCATATGGCATCCCTGTATGATGTGCCACATGACCGTGACGCGTGAGGAACCACCAGGGGAAGGGGGAAAGGATCTGTGGCGCAGCCAGCAAGCTTTTTCAGTGCGGTAGTGCACTTTACTGCAATCATCAGAACCACCATGCTCCTAAAGCGCAAACAAGGGGCGGACCTGGGGTCCAGATCCTCAGGCTGCTGCCGCAGCAGTTGGACTTTTTGAACCCTTGTGTAAGTACCACAGTGCGGCAGTGATTGAATCGAATAGACTGCTCAGATTCGCGCGCCTCGTACTATACCGTATCACACGGCGACATCCTCGCTTCAAGACAGCACACCTTGTCCGTGACTCCAGATGGCGCGCTGTGCTGCTGCCGCAGAAAGAGGCGGGAACCGCTCTTCCATGTAGACTGCAGCCTGCTTCTCAATGCCCTGCTGCATGCAGCAAGATGCATTTTCAACATAACACACCGTGCATGGCATTCGTCCCTGCCCTGGCTGCCGAATGCACATACGTTAAGGACGCTGTCTGGATGTGATGCAGTGTGACCTCAGCAAAGGTCAGCAACCTTCCCATGCCATGCCGTGAATTTGATGCTTCACAAGTTATGGCAGATATTCCTGGCAATATACCCCGACTGCTAGACACTACAAGTGATACGCTGTTACGGGCGGGCACAAAACGCATACCATCCCGCAGAACGAATCAATCATGGTAAGATCCTGTCGCAGCCTGAGTATTGTCTTCTGTATGCTTCCTGGAGCTTGCGACCAGAAATGCAGTTTTCTCCTGACCAGGTCCATAACAAGGAGCTAAAGCCACCTCAGGAAATCGTTGATGCCATCCAGCAGAGTGAGGATGGCAGCACAGCACCACCAAATGCAGAGGTAATTATCAACAAAAACAGAGCATGGCAGTGATTCAGAGGGTGGTCCACTTGCAACCTCGTTGGCATCTCAAGGACACCAGCAAAAATCAACACAATCAGCAGCATGAGCTTGCATAGTGGCAAAAATCCTGTGGCCAGTGCAGCATCCATATGACAGCTGATCGTCATCTTGGTGTAGAGAATCATCATACCCTCGAAAAATTGCAAGACCATGACACATATGCATGGGCTGATAGATCACAGCGGAGTACAGCTGCTGTGTTGCTGATGGCCGTTCAGAGGCATGGCATGCCATTTGTTGATTTTTGGGGCTGATGGACCATGGCAGCTTGTGATAGAAGTGATTGGCTCGATGGTTGTTGATGTACTGCAGGCTCTTCAAGGCACAGGAGCCACTCGGGAGATTGGCAACAAGCTGATGCATGAGACTGCTCAGAAGCCTAGCGACCTGCCAGATGAGCTCAGACAGGGCAACAGCCATGGTAACCCCATGACAGATCCAGATATGTCTCCAGAGGACAAACATGTGAGTTGTGCATCTGATGCACATATGCCTTGGTGTAAAAAGTAACTCACCCTTGATGCCTGAGGCATTAGTGTTCATCATTGTTGCTTACCACGTGTGGCACCAAGTTCATGAACATGACGGAGCCGTTGTATCTGCGTCACGTGTGTAGTACAGAATCAGTGCCACGATGGCCGAGTCAACCATTCATGCGTAAACACTATGTGCTTGGTCAGCTTCCATGCAACCTGTGCACTGAGGGTTTGCCAGCATGTGCATATCAGTGGGCCAGCTGTACGCCCAGCTGGGGCTTTTCAAGAGGCAAAGTGATCCGACCACTTCAAAAGTAACTGCTGAAGCCTTCAGGCAGACTGCTTACTACAAGTAAGTGGTGCGGCACCTGACGGTCACATTGCCACTGCTGATGCTTGCCTGCAACTGCAGTTGAAGCAGCTGGAGATGCAGCAGCAGCAAAAAGCTGAGCAGTACAACCGTGACCATCCTGGTGCGGGCCGCGCAGGCAGGGGAGACCAAGAAATTGATGGTATGGTGGGAGTCAGCCGCTACTAGCGTAGTATGCCAGCAAGCATTGAGTATGCCTGAGCAGACTGGAGCTCATGACCTCAGGGGAGGAATGGTAGTCAATCAGGGACCCAATCAGTTGAGCCTCAAAGAGTGTTCTGAACTGAGTAATTGCCTTTTGGAAGTCAAGCAACAGTGTTGCTTGAGCTGATGGTCGCCAGTCCTATTGGCGACTTCAAGCTGTACAGAGATGTCTACTCAGCAGAGTCAGCACTGCTGTAAGAGAACTTGAGCCATGCCGCATAGTTTCACCTTGCAGCAAGGTGAAATGCTATGGTAAATGCGCTGACCTGCGTTGGGGGCGCCACCCTGCTGTGTAGACTCGGCTCGTTTCTGAGTAGGCGCCATCATGGTAATGATTACAAAGTAGAGTGCACCTGTTGCCAATAGACAGCTGATCTGCAGACATGAAACTTCTGAGACAATGACACCGAGGCCCATATGTACATGGCCATGGCCAGGCGGGCCCGCAGGGCATTATGAGCTCATCATAATGAGACTCGAGCCTCATACTCCCCTCGCATTGTAACAGGCATACCGTTGGCAACTGCTGCAGTTGACAGCATCTGGAGGGCGAAGTATATACGGCCCACAATATAAGATGGGGCCATGTATATATAGAAGAAATTGAGCCATGCAGCAAGTTGAAATGCTAAGGCAAATGAGCTGACATGCATACAGGTGAATCTCTTGAACCTTAACATATGCATTTGCAGCAAGGAGTGTGACTGCCCATGCCCAGTTGCGACTGCTGTATACTCCATCTCGCTGGGTTGGCAGACTGTTGCCTGCTTGGTAAAGACTATCAAACCCAGTGTGCTGCTGCAGTACATGGACCATCATAGTCAGCTGTGATACAGCGGTAGTAGTCACCCTGCCGGCCAAGCGTTCCGAGGATATGACAGAATATAACAGAATGCATCATGCACCACATGGCAGACCCTTACATGCAGCATATCGCACATTGGCTGATTACCCTTTGAATTCTATGAAACCCTGTCAACCTTACAGCCTGCAACTGTGACTCTATGCTGTAGTGATGCTTACTCATATTCAGTTTGCGAAGCAGCAACAAGGGCAGGTCTACATACAGCAGGTTAGGAGCTCAACATGTCAGCACCACACAATTGCACAACACAACTGCAATCTTTGACAAACACGTTGACAACATCTGTTGCATTTCAGGCTTTATCTACAACCCCATGACTGCTGCAGCTATCAGTGGAATAAGTTGAAAGCACTGGTATTAGTGGAAAAAGCTGCTATCAGTGGAATAAGTCGAAAGCATTGCAAGAAGTTTATTGCTGTTTTCAGATGCCTTGCAACACCCCAGGGTACCTTTAAGGCGGCATTGACAGCAACTGCAGGAGGTTGAACCAGAATCTGAACTATACCCTGCCGTCCCAGATGTTCCTATTCTTTTGTTCTGCTTGTGGCCCTGTCAGCAATTGCCGGATGTGTTGAGGTGGGTTCAGCCCAAATTTAGCTGCACGCTCCCACCTGCAGGGGTCAGCAATGCATTAAAGCATGACCAATCACAACTTGGTTGACAAGCACAACTACACGGTGATGTCAGTAGGTTTGCTGGATGACTTGATTCCATGTCCAACTTGCTGTGCACTAGGGCAAGAGCTGCTTGGTGCTGGCAGTCTGCGTGAGCAGAGTGAATGATTGTCACCACTTGGCGTAGATTTCCCTACTGGTTCTTGCTCGGAACCGCTGATGACAATGTCAATGAGCCTGCGCACCTTTCCAGCCTTGTCAACCCAGTGCAAGGCCCATACTCTGTACACAGGTCGAACTCTCGCAACATTCGCTCCTCGGGATCAATATCACCTGCTGAAAGCACCATTAGGCACGTCAACCTGCCTGCATGGCTGCCATACCCACACACAAGAAGACAACATGCTGTGTACGTACTGTTTGTCACCGCATCTTCACCGTGAACTCCTGGCAGTTCTGGTAGTTGCTGCTCCTTTTTACTGCGTAAATTTCTGCCGGTATGAGGCTTTTGCTGGCGGAAGTGTTCGGTCACTCGCTTCTGCATCTTTCGTGCTGCCTTGAGATTTTGTTGACTTCGAAAATATTATAAAGTCTAGCCATACATCGCTTACAGCTGCGCTAAGCAGCTGTGCTTGTGGTCCCGCCTAAGAACTCCAGGTGCCATCCTCAATAACAGGTGCCGCTGTACCGCGCTGAACAGGAACTTGCGCAAGCCGTATTATGCAAGGTTGAAACAATATCACGTCAGCTTGCAATTTGGTTGGGTCACTGATCTTGTCGCCAAGTGCTTTTGGAAGGCACCGCACACACTCCAACAGAGTCTGCTGACACTCTGTCAAGGCAGAGAGCAGCTCAGTCAGCCATGGCGGAAACAGCGGCAACCGTTGAGCCAGGTGTGGAAGGAGAAACTGATGGTAAGACAGCAAGGACAGCTGTCAAGGGTGACGGGCAGACAGGAACAGCAGCAGCTGCTGAGCCAGCAGCCAAGAAGAAATTGCCGCCCAAGCGCAAGGTGGCGATGCACCTAGCATATCTGGGGAAAGGCTATTATGTAAGTGGTTGTCACTCACCTACTTGATCCGTTCCTGCAAGAAAGCAGAGCCGGCGGCGCTACTTAGTACTCCCAGCATAATGCTGTCAAGTAGCTCAGCCAACCCTCCCTTACAGCTGCATGCCGCTTGCAAAGACCTGTCGAGAAATATGCGAATTATACAATGCTGTTGAGTCTTTGCAGGGCATGCAGCGCAACCCAGGTTTCCCTACAATTGAGGCTGATTTGGAGACCGCACTTGTCAAAGCAGGAGCCATCTCTGACCAAAATGCAGGGAGTTTCATCAAGGTAGGCAGGCTGGCGCACATCAGTACGTGGTAGGGAAGTGCGGTGCTTGCAGCCAAACCCTTGGCATCGGCAGAACCAGTTCAGCCTTTTGCAGCAGTGAGCGCGACAGTGTCATGCAAGGACAGCAACAGCACAGCGGCGGCAGCGGCGTTGCAATCAGCAATGCACATACCCTTCCTGCTGTGAGTTGAACACAGAGGCGTTGGCAAAAGCAGCTCATGCTTTGTATTGTCTATGCGCTTGTAATAGGATTGGCAGGTGAGGAGCTTCCATGCCGTGGTGTTTAGCTCCTCCGCCCAGCAGAGTATTACCAGCGTCTCTAATGCTGCTGCCACCTTTGTTGCAAGGGGCCTCCTGTAACAGGGTGTTGTCGTGTAATGAATGTTGTGCTTTTCACCCTTCTTCTGCCCAGATTCACTGGATGCGAGCTGCCCGCACAGACAAGGGTGTGTCAGCAGCATGTCAGGTTGTGAGTGCCAAGCTCATTGTGGATCCTCCAGACACGTTTGCAGACAGAGTCAATGCACACCTGCCACAACAGGTGAGGCGCAGCAACACCAGCAGCAACAGCAGCAGTAGAGGCAGTGCAGAAGTGTCGGAAGCGCCTGGCTTCACAAAAGGTTGAATGTGCCAAAACAACTGCATGCAGTGATGGCAACTACAGGGCACCTCAGCTTGTTAGGACTTGTGATTCAGACATGCAGTGATTGGCAACTGCAAGGCAGCTCAGCTTGCAAGGACTTGTGATTCAGACATAAACAGCACTGACATACGTAGATTACAAATCAGCGGCAAAGCTGCTGCCTGGTGCTGTGCAGGTGCGTGTGTTTGGTGTTCAGCGAGCCACTGATGGTTTTGATGCCCGCAAGTACTGTGACAAGCGCAAGTACGAGTACATCCTGCCAGCCTGGGTGTTTGATCCTCAGGCCTGCAGCACAGGCAGGAGCACAACCACAGACAGGGACTCACTGCAGGCACTAGCAGCAGCAGTATTGGCAGCACCAGCACCAGCTCCAGCAGCTGGGGCCAGCAGCAGCAGTGGGGACGGCCAGGCCAGCAACCAGGATCGCCAGGCAGCAGTGGCAGATGTTAGTGGCAGTGAGTCAGCTGGTGGTGGTGTGTTGGACCCGGCTGCCCAGGCCCGGGATGAGACTGCTGATGAGACTGCATCAAGCAGCAAACTGGGCGATGAGAAGCTCAAGAGACTCAGGTGGGGGGTGGGGGGGGGGCATGTGGAGTGAGGGCCCCCACACTTGCACAGCAGCATGGTGGCAGTGCTGTAGCCGCCTGTTTTTGTGCTGTGCTCAGCTAGCAGATGTCAACCGGACGGCTGTCAGATAGGCAGGAGGGTTGGGTCCTTTATCACACTGCAGCAGGACCCAAGTGCTAGGGCTCATGACTTCTGCTGTCTGACAAGCATCATCCGCTGCATGCATGCTGCAATTGCTCTGAGCATACATGATCTGGAACTCCTCAAGCAATGCCTGCAAGTCCTGGTGTACAGCCACTTATGGCTGCTGCTGTCTCTGCTGCTGAATCTGTTGTACGTTCATTGCTGTGTCTGCTGCTTCTGATGTCTCAGAGAAGAAGTTGCTGCCAGCAGATCCCGCTTCACCTTTGGCCCTGAGCAGCTGCAGCAGTTGAATGAGGTGTTGGGGCAGTATGTGGGCACACACAACTTCCACAACTACACGGTAAGGTTGGATGCAGGGCTTTATGGGCTTCATAGCACCACAGCACCCACCAGCACAGTCCCGCCTGCACTTCTGAAGCATGCTGTGCCAAGCATACCCAATATCCTCACAGCATCAGACAAAGTATGGCAGTCATCTCCACCAATTGAGCACGGCCCTGCTTCTCTCTGCTGTTGTTCTGTTGCCTGGCCTGCAGGTGCGCCTGCTGTCCTCTGACCCTGCTGCTCGCCGCTACATCCTGAGCTTCCACGCTGAGCTGAAGCAGATTGACGGCGAGCTCTGGGTGAAGTTGGTGGTGGTGGGGCAGAGCTTCATGCTGCATCAGATCAGGAAGATGGTGGGCATGGCAGTGGCCGTGGTGCGGGGTGTGGCCCCACCTGAATGCCTCAGGCTGGCCCTGGACCCTGACAGAGACCTCAACACACCCATGGCACCAGCACTGGGCCTGTTCCTGGTGAGTGTTGGGGTGCAACCAAGCAACAGAGCAGCAGCAGCTGATAGCACTAGCGATGCAATCTGTGCTTCATTATGGTGATCTCATGTGACAGGTTGGGTTGCTGTGCCTGAAGCTGTGTAGCCTCTTCCGCTTGTGATGAGGTGCTGCCTGCACCACCGCTGGTATTCCTGCAGGATGAGACGTACTTTGATGCTTACAACAGGCGCTTTGGTGAGCTGCATGGCCCCGTCACCTTCGAGCCATTCAGGCAGGCAGCTGAGGCCTTCAAGGAGGAGGTGCTGTACCCTGACATCGCTGGTACAGACAAACAGGAGCTTGTGAATGCGATATGGCTCAGAACATGCACAGAGGCATACTACAAGTGAGCGGTGGGCTCAGTGGTTTGCTGGCTTGTGTGCGTAAGGTCATTTGTTCGTATGTCAAGCTCCCTACTGGTGGGAGAAGTAGTATAGTTGCTGTCACTGCTGTCATTGCAGGTTTGGGTGCTGCTTGTTTTACACCCCCAGCCAGGACAGTGTCGCAAGGGTTCCTGCTGACGCTTGATGTTGTCTGTGGCAGCAGTTTGGCCATACGAGTCCCACTGCTTAGCTGTCTGTGTGTGCTTTCAACTGCATGCAGGTTCAGCCGTTGGGCCAAGTGGGGCACTGTGCGCAACACAGCAGCAACAATAGTGGCAAACAGGGCGGCAGCAGCAGAAGCAAAGAAAGTGAAGCGGGTAGCAGCAGTGGATGCATCAACAGCAGCTGATGCTGATGGTGGTGGTGGTGGTGGTGGGGCAGCCGATGGCCCCCCCAGCAAGCATCAGCGGCTGGAACGTCCTGGACGACTGCAGGGGGCCACAGCGGCAATGGTGGTGGCTAGCCAGGTAAAAAGGGAGGCAGCAAGGGGTTCTGGGCTCCAGAGCACTGGAATGATTGTCAACGACGTAATGACGCAGTGCTGCAGACACCAAGCACACTGCACATTTGTACATGTGAGATTCAGGTGCTCCTGGTGGACTAGCTGGCTGCAGTCATCTGCTTGACATGCCAATATCACTGCAACTATAGTATGTCATAATCATCAGCAGCAAACCTGTTGGCCCAAAATATGCGCTCACCTGAAGGCATCATGCGAGTCGTGAGGCAAACTGCTGCACATGTTCCTGTGCAGGAGACATACTGTATGTCACCCCACAAAGACACACAGCAGGCATCAGCTGCACGACAAGAGCTGAAAACAATGAGAGAAGAACACCAGCAGGCCCTACAAGCAGAGGTGCAGCAGGAACAGCAACAACAAGAGCGGAAGAAGCAGCAAAAGCAGCAGCAGCAACAGCAGGAACAGCAGCTTACTGAAGTTGATCCTGCTGAGCTAGATGAGTTGTATGAAAGTTTGTGCTGACAGATGTGAGGGGTGAATCTGACAACAAAAGCAACAGACGAAAAGACCTCTCCAGATCTCTGAACTTGACAGATGTTGCCCCTTGACATATTCTGAGCCAGGATTAGCTTGAAAATCAGTATTTCATTCCTTGGCTGTCTTCCTGCTTTCCGGCTGAGCCACGCAAAAGATTTGTTACTCTACATCAGTCATTGGGTACCAGGGGCTTAATAAGCAAATTTGGTGTTTGCATTTGATGCCAAAGGATAGCCCGATGGCGTTGGCTCACAATGCGGGCTGAAGTCACCTGAGCGACTCATGTAAGTTGTGTACCGATAGATTGAGACCTGACTGTACAACAGGACCCAGAAACCTGGGCACGAACCATGTTGCAAGGCATTGGGAAAGTAATCATGCAGACATCCTGTTGGCCACTGTCAGCAGCATACGTCTACTTGGACCTGGAGAATACGAATGCTGGTAACATTGACACAGCCTCAGGGTCCATGACTGCAGGAGGTGGACAGCCAGCTAACAGTCCCATCAGTGTCCCAACGAGTACTGGCTGGAGCCGGGCGCCTCCTACATGTTTCCATGTACTACTCAAAGTATTAACTGACCCCAGTGGTCCCTGCTGCCATTATATATTGGAAATGCTGAAACTGTGTGTACCTGATTATGTTTCTGATTTGAGATCTGTCGTGAGAAATGGGGAGTGGCATTTGCTACAGGTTGTTGATATTGATCATGTGGTGCAGAATGTGTTGCAGAATGTTCTGAAGTTGGCTGTTGAATATGTGGTATGAGGGCGGGCAGTCTGAGGCTGCTCTGCTTGAAATCAGTGTGTGCAGTGGTTGTCTCGTAACCCGTCTACGCCTTGAAGGCGTATCACTGGATTGTGGTGTGTTAGAGTGTTGGTCAGCTAGAACTACAGCCTAGTGATTGAGTGTAGGTGAGGCGATGGGGCGACATACAGTACCCGCCATCTACCAATCCCGGTTGTTGAACAACTGGCTCAAATGAGCTTGCTGTATGTGTATACCTACTGTGATCAAATACTGTGCTATGCCCAATGAGCCTGTACTTGGCTCGCTAACGGGCGGGTTACACTCGTGTAACTTACAACTTGACAAACGGCTTACTGAACACAGACAGTTTGTGCCATACAGTATCCTGGAAGGTGCAATAGTTGCACCCTGTGTCAGTGAGTGTTGACACATGCAGAGTGCCTCTGTGACAACGTATGCAAGTGTGAGGGTAACAGGTGATGCCATCATGGATGATCCTGTCTGTTGTGCCCCTGTTGCCTCGTTCAATATCCGGCCGCCAGCGTTACTGAGCAGCAGAGGTAACAGCTGTGACATACAGTCATGCCACATGCACCTAAATAGCTCGGCCACTGCGAATGCTAAGATTGCTAGGAACTTGCGGCTGCTGCGCGGTGCTCGGCCACAGTAGTGTGTGAGAAATCGAGCCCGGGCAACATTGTTGTGCATGATGAATGGCAGATGATCTGATAGTGTGTGCAAGGGGTGAAGCTGACGTGGATTGATTGGCAGATACATGCCAGCCAGTCCAATATGCTGTTAATACAGCTGTGTTGAGCTGCCAAATCACACAGGGGCCGGCTGGTAAGCCGCTCTGCTGCTGCTGCTGCTGCTGCTGCTGCTGGTATGACCACACCTCAACGTAACCTGTCTATGTTGACACTCAAATAAACATCCTAAACTCCTCGTTAATTGGTCCACCAGGCGTTTGCTGCCGCTTGTTCGACCGTATAGTGCCCCGTGAACGTGTTGGCACTTGTGTACTTGTACACAATGTAGAGTACTGCACGTTCAGCAGCGTTGAATGCACACAGGCTCTCTGGAGCGCGGATGCTGCTACTCTCACGATATACCACCTTCCAGAATCTTCATGTACTTAGATGCAAGTGCAAGCGACTGGGGAAGCGACTGAGGAGTGAGAAAAGATGTACCCTTGGCAGTCCAGAGCGTGCAGGTGAAACTTGACTTCCGGATGCTTATACTCTGAGTCAATTGTGGTCATACCATCAAGCCCATCAAGAACAGTTGCAAGGCACCAGCCAGCCCTACCTGAAAGTAACATTACCGAAAAACTTCGCTTTACTGGGATCCGAACCTATGCCAGGAGCCATGAATGTCAACAGGCAAACGTGGACGGCTTACAGCTTCGAGATACAATCTATCGCATACAGGTGCCTGCATTTCTCGCGGAAGCCGGTGGAGCAAGCCCTTCACCGTATACAGCAAATTATTGCTTTTGTGAACAGTCGTGCACGTTATTGATGATGATTGCTGCCTCAAGTTGCCGTGCTTCATCCCGAAGAAGCGGGCTTTTCAGCAGCAAGGTGGGTCAAAGCTCGTGAGACTCCAGTGAGAAAAGATATACGATGTCTGGTTGTTTCTTGTAGAGGGCCTTGGCCCCTTCACAGCTTCATCCACTTGAATCTTTTGCAAATTATCTCGAGTGGATACGTGTACCGCATGTCCATGTGTCAGCATCTTGTTCTGCGAATCTGCAGATGAAAGTATGGGCAATTTCACTGCGTCACGCGCCTGTCTCCCGCAGGTGGCAGCGCCAAGCCCTGATAAACCAGCCAGGAGGATTGTGAACAGAAGGCAGCAGGAACTTAGGGCCGTTTCAGCCGCTGCCCCCTTTGAAGTGTACTCTGAAAGTACTGTTAAACCCCATAATAGACCAAGACTGGAACCACGGCCCAGCACTGTAGCTGTACTGCGTCATGTGCACATGGCTGGTGCTGCAGTGAGTCGCACAGCTCCTTCTTGTGTACAGCTGTCATGTGGCATTTGTCCTGCATACATCAGCAGCTGTATTCTGGTGTTTGTGTGTGGTCTGGAATGCCCACATATCCTCATAGTACCAAAGAATAGCCTGTCAACTGTACTGTGAAAATGGAAAAAGCAAACGATGGAGATTGCAATGTCTCTCGTGGGCAACAGCCAGTACATTCCCTGAATGCCTGCCCACTGCTGCACACTGTCTTCAGTGAACGCTGTTGCCCACTCTGCTGTTTTCCAGGCTCAGGGCCTGAGGCCCAGCATGGAGGACACGCACTTCGCTGCAGCCCTGCATCCACAGCACGGGGTTCAACCAGTACGACCAGGTGTAGCGGTTGCACACCAGGCATCTGCAGCAGTGGCAGCAGCAGCAGTATTTGATGGCCATGCTGGCAGCTCTACAGCTGCTTGGGCAGTCAGACACACTCCTGAGCTCCTGCACGCGGCAGTGTTTGGTCAGCCACGGACAACAGGCGCAGGTGAGGCCATCTTGGTCTTGGCAGACTGCTAGTGCAATCTTGGGAGTTAAGGATGTCAGATGGCTTCTGTCCATAGTCAACAACAGCTAGTGAGTGTTGCATGTACGTGTGATGAGGACTCCTTGAGGACGGTGTGGTAGCCAACAATCCATCCTGCCACCACCTTCTCTTCTATGACCGCCACAAGAACGCAGCCAGCTGCACTGCTTCAGATCAACTCTGTGCCGGAGTCAACTTATCCCTCTGGTGCAAGTTGGTTGTCCTGCAGAGAGAGGTTCATGTTGATGTTCTGTCTGTTCTGCAGGCCCTCAGGTGCGTTGTGCTGGTGCCCTGCCCCCGGTGTCAGCTCTGCCAGCGAGCTTGCAGGCGTTTGACAGCTGGTGGTCTGATGTGCACGGCAGGGACAGGTCTGGCAGCACAGCAGTCCTGGGGCTGGTGGCGGGACAGCAGTTGTGCGTGGCCAACACAGGTGAGGGGGATGGCAGCACACCTCTGGAGGCCTTCACAACAAGGTGACCTGCCATGCTGCAGCAGAGTTGATGTTGCAGCCCTGATGTGGCAGCCCTGGACATGTGTCCCAGCTGGACAACAGCTAACCCCAACCCCCAACCGCGTAGAGCTCTCACTCTGTTCTTCGTTCTGTACATTGCTTTACTTTATACCTGCAGGTGACTGTGTTGCTCTTTTGGCCCATGATGGCAGCTGTGAGCGGCTGTCTGTGGACCACCGTGCCGACAACGCTGCTGAGCTGATGCGTGTAATCACTGCTGGAGGGGATGTGGAGTATGACCAGCATGGTACTCTGCGAGTGTACCGGCCAAACGACCCTTTGAGGCTCAATGGGGCTATGTTCACGAGGTGAGTGTGCAGGGCCATGTTTCCAGCACAAACAGTTGCCAGCTGCATTAATGTGCGTTGGTGAGGACACAACTGAGTATGCCTGGGAATGCACGACATACTTCTGTAAGTCTTTGCAGCTCCTGCAAGCACAATAATCCGTCAAAGGTAATTTGAAACCTGCACCTGCGCAGCTGGATGGAAGGTGCTTGTGTCAGTCACAATGCACACTGCCACTGATGCTACCTATCTTGTCATCTGCATCAGGTCTCTTGGTGATTTCCACTTCAAGTCTCCCGTGCCGCTGTTGACCAGTGAGCCCCACGTCATGCAGCAACAGCTGAGCCCTGCTGACAAGCTGGTGCTGCTGACCAGCGATGGTGTGACTGACGTGCTGCCTGATGATGATGTGCTGGAGCTGGCGCTCAGGGCGGTTGACCGGGTGAGGAGGGAGGGGGGAGAGCGGCAGAGCGGCTGATCCCACCAGCAGGGTCACAGGCAGCCGCTGGTTGTGGCATGAAGTGTGTTGCCTGCCAGACCATCCCCGCTGTCCCATGTAATGACCTGCACCCTTAGCTGATGCAATGGATGCTTGTGGACATGCTGGCGCCAACATGCACCCCTGGTGACGAAAGCTGCATATGTACAGCAGCCCTTTATGCCATGATGTTTGAGCTGAAGTCTGTACCAATTGCAGTTTGTGGACGGACGTTTGCTGCAGCTGGTGTGACTTCTGTGGTCATGCAAGGGTTGCCAGTGCTGCTGCTGCTGCTGTCACTCTGCTCATTGCAGGCCAAAGATTGCACCGGTAATGGACAGGAACTGGCACAGGCGGCAGCTACAGAAGTCATGTGTGCAGCACTACGATCAGGCAGCGCTGACAACATAACAGCTGTGGCGATGCTGCTTGATTGGAGCTGAGGTGTCAAGTTGTCATTCTAAACCGACCAAACTCTTCCTCTTCCTGCAACCCTCGTGGGCAACTCCCAAAATCCATCCAAATTGGCTGTGTTTGGCAACAGAAAAGGCTGAACACTTTTGCTGGACTAGATGTACATTCCAGCACTGCCGTCTGAGCGTATGGCCATGTCTGCATCTGCTGGGACCAGGATGCTTTGAGAGTGGCATTCTTTGAAAAGCGGATGTTCAGGGGGTTGCGTCACTTTGAAATGGAATGCGAGCCAGCAGGGACCTTGCTGGCTCGCATTCCATCTCAAAGTGACGTAACCCCCTGAACATCCGCATCGTGTGTGGCACTTGTTTGCAAGTGGTGACATGCTGTTGCTTAGGCCTAGCCCCTGTGCTGATCTACAACAGAGGCTCATCAGGCGTTCAGCACTATCACAGATACTATCTGTGACAGATGCAGAACTAGCACTTACCACAGCATGGTATCGTGCCATAAAGTGAAAGTTTGATTTTGCTGTGAATTTGAAGGGTACTTGAATGTTTAAGCAAAGTCACTGGCAACCAGCAATGGACCACTGAATTACTCAAACCACCGGACTGTTGAATGGTTATAGGAAGAGATCTTCCAATCAGCATTCAATGGTTTGGTAGTTCAAGTTTAGTTGAGTGGTTCAATTGAATTGGAATTTGAGGAATATCGTGACTGATTGCTTCAGCTGCAGCGGTGCTTTTGTGGTGTATGCAGCTGTCTAAGTGAGGTGCAAAGGTACATGCATCATGTATGCCCTTTTTTCAGCACATGCCCACATTGGTACTCTGTTCTGTGACCATGATCTGGTGATGCCAAATGATGTTCATTCTGCCAAGAGACAGCATGTGTGCGGGAACAGTTTATAGATGCTCATGACAGAATAACCATCAATCTGTTGGGTGCTAGGGTATTTTAGCTGGCAGTGTTGTGCATCTGTTGCTGGTGCCACATGCCTGCAGGATTGCCATCACAGACGGCACTGCAGCACTGCTGTCATGACGAGAATCTGCTAGTGCAGCCAGTCGCTATCCTCAGCAATTAGAACATGCCTGTGGCCACTGGCCGAGAACATCTTCAGCACCAACTTACTCTTATTTTCTCTCTATCATTGAGTGAAACAAACAGGGTCAGCTGTTGTTGATTACTTGTTGCATGTGCTGCTCTCCTTCAGATGTGCAGCTTGTGCACTTGTGACCCAATGTATCAGTCGCTCTCGTGACCAAGTGGGCCCAGCTGGAGCGTTATAATGGAGGGCTGATGGGTGGCTGCTATTGTGGTGTGCTGGCTGATGATAGGTGCAGCTTGTGCGCTGCTGCTTGGATGCAGTTGCAGCTGCCCGACTTGACCGGAATGGCCACATTGCTGCACACAGGTAAATGGTGCAACACCATGTTGTATGCTGAGCAGCAGTGTTGTACCATGTATCTGCCAGACTAGTAGTGTGCAGTAGTTTCAAACTGGCCTCCAGTTTGCACTGCTGTCATGTAAAAGAAATTGAGCCATGCAACATGTCGCATCTCCATGGTAGTATCCAAAAAGCAAGCTTGATGGTCTGTGTGAGTGCAACATATGTATGCCATGCCGCATGGCATTAACGAAGTTAATGATGCAGATGCTGCCAGCATAATTCTGACATCTGTTGAGACATAAGCAGAAAAGGGGCAGCCTGAATGACATGATCAGGGGTTGTTCACACTAGAGTGTACGAAGAGCTTCGCTGTCCTCAGAGTGTCATGTATGCTGAGTCCAACATGAGCAGCTGCTGCTCTACGGATGTAACAGCCGTTGTACTACACCATTAGTAATGGTGACGAGGACCTCCGGCATGACTTGCAGGCGGCCTGCATTATTTGGCAGACAAGGCCCTTGTCTGAGATTCTTTCTTTCAAGTATTTCAGCTAAATACAGCATATGGAGAGGTATTCAGGCACACTGTGGCATGATGTCACTGTTGCATAGGCTACTGGCCGGGCACACTGAGGCACTGCTGCCTAATAGATTCTAAGGCCTACCAGGTGGTAGTACTGGCCTGCTGAGCAGCTGCATCAGCTGCTGCCACCGCCAGTGGCCTCCCAGAGACTTTTCTGGAGAGCGTTGCAGTCGGAAAGGGTAACTTCAAGTTAGGGCCTTCCTTCCTCCCAGAGACTTTTCTGGACTTCAAAATCTCTTTCCTGGACTTCATGAATCTGGACTTCAAAATCTCTTTTCTGGACTTCAAAAACATACTGGAGTCCAGTGCCTTAGAGCCGCCCTAAGGCCCAAGTTGAGCCACCCTGCAGAACACCTGCAGATCTGCCCAGTGATGATCATGGTACTACCACTGGCAGTATACCTGGTCAGTTCTGCAATTGGGAGCCTCCCTAGCTCATGCCATGAGTGTGATATCAGTGCATTATGCCATATGATGCTGGTAGCTAATGCAATTGGATATGCCAAAGTAGGTATCGCTGACGAGCCTTTTTAAGCACTATAGGTGGCCTGTGCCACAGAACCACACCTATTGCTCTGACTGCTGAGCATGTGCCAGGGGCCAGCTGGAGTATGCGGCACCGTACAAAATTGATTGATACATGGACCGCTTTACGATAGTTCCCAGGATCCCGCCAGATATTGATATAGTTTGAAATTGACATATGGTCGTTGTTTGTTGCTGCTTCAAATGACGTTGCACGGTACATGCAGTGGAATGTGCGCATTAGCTGGCATTTGAGCTAACAAGCCACGTCCCTTGCAAGTCACGTCCCTTGCATTTGCTAGACAAAGCATTGTTAGGTTGAATTCAGACTGTAGAGAATATACGAAAAAACTCACTTACTTGGGAGCGCTTGACCGCCGGTCAACTGAGTCCACTGCTCCAGACGTCAGCCAAAATATAGAGTCCATTTCATGTCCATCCTCCAAGGCTCACATGCATGCAATGCAAGGTGATCAGTCCACGAACAGTCATGATCATCTAGCAACATGTCACCCTTAGTTGGACCGTTACATGTACCAAGCTGCGCTAGTCACTGCCAGTGACCATCCGCCATCATAAATCACTTGGCAAACCATCTGAAGCGTCAGCACGTCTAATATGTGACCATCGTGCAGTCTAACATGGTCATGAGGTTGAGCACAGCTACCAGCGATAGGTCCAGCATCAGCGGCACCACGCTCTTGACTCTTGCTTAAATTCAAAGCATTGTCTGACTACTGCAATCGACCTGCGATTGTCTCGATATGTATCCGTCACGCAGAAAAACCGCTGCAAGGCTTTGCTGACGCCAAGTCCTGTCGTGTTATGTTGATATATTACGATGTGGTCTGCAGTGATGCAGGGCATGGTGTATGCCACCCAGGGACCACGAGGTGCTTTTCACAAACCAGTCATATAGCGCTTAGTACGATTGATTTTGGAAATGCCTTTTTTGTCTTTTGGTAAACATGCAGATGACGAGGCAGGGGACCTTTTCTGGAAATGCCATCGTGGCAGGGACCTGTCGTATCCACTGGACAGTGACACCCACGGACCGACCAGTCACCTGTGCTGGCTTTGATAAATTGTATACGTAATGTTGCATTGAGCCCATCGCGATAACCGCAGCAGCAACGACCACTTTCTCCCGGCTTCCACCAGTGTTCATTGGTCTAACAACTATAACAACCAGCGCCTCCTAGTTGTTGCCGTGCTACTGACAATAATACACCTCCACATTATTTGCAACACGTAATTCAGCTGCAATTAGTGAGCTGCTCTGTTGATCAGCCGTGCTTCAATTCAGCCCTGGAATTGCCTGTCGTGGTCCTGAAAATGTTTCAGAAAAACGCAGTAAGTGACAAAGCCTACAGTGTATTTAAATAGCCCAGTCCCCCAGGCAAATTGTTGTTCGGCTGTCTGACCATGTTCATGGCTGTCCAGCTGTCGTGATGGTGGGCGCCTAGAGGACGGCAGTTGTCTGGCACATTGAAGTATTGCAACAAAGAATTTTGACACAGTAATTCCATCTAATCATCACTGGCTACCTGGTTCGGTCGCAATGAGTGACCAACAAGCACCCTTCCACCTGCGCAGGTTGCCCTATTGGTGATGGTTACACTCCTTGTATCGGCATCAGCAGCTCCTGGTAAGTCGTTTATGTGCTAGAAGCTCTTCGACATTGATGCCAACAGGAGGCAGGGGTTACTAGGTCAATAGCAGCGCCTTTGACCGATCTGCAACTGGCGCTGCAACCCATGTCATGTACATCGAAGTGACAAAGTCATTCGAATAGGTGGCATCTACTCAAGGATAGCAGCCAAACCGATGCCTCCTATCACGATGGCATGAGACTCATCAATGCAGTGTTGTCAGCTCAGCTGCTATCAGCGGTGCTACTCTGCTCTCTGAGCATATACCTCAATGCCATGCTCTTCATTTCAATCTTGCTCACATGTATGAAATGGTCTTCTTCTCTGCAGGGAGGTTCCTGCTCGCCCCAAGTTACAATTGTGATGGCGCCAAGATGCTTGCCTCGGTGCCAGGTGCATGCCAAAAGATGTGTGATTGTGTTGTCGGGCTCAACAGCATGTATGCCATGTTTGAGGGTACATGCATCAGCCAATGCAATGGATGTGCAGCTGCAGCAAAACAATGCTCACAGCCAGGCATGCCCCTGCCCCAGGCATGCGCAGCTGGTAGTGGCATCAGTGAAGTGAACACCTGCATCAACCAGTTCCTTGCACAGCACAAGAGCCAGGTGACAACGGAGAAAGCACAGAAGCCTCAACAACGGCACCAGGGTTAGACATCGGTGGTGTGCCTTGCTTGGTCGCAATACAACATTGCTTCCTTTGTGGCTCCATTCTCTGTACATAACATGTAGGTAGAGCCAGGCATGTAGGTAGAGCCAGCACCATTGGTCCGACCAACGGCTTGGCAAGCTGTTCAAGGAGATCTTATCCTTCCTTGTGAGACGTTTCTGCACTTTTTAACTCATGCCATTGACTGCTGGGATGGTAACATGGCCCGCTAGCACATGACTCATGCCGCATATGCATGGCATCTGGGCATCTGGTGTACCTCTGCACATTATATGAACTTCATATCAGTGATTGTTTCCTTTGTAAGCAGACTCTACTGATACATGCCACAACCAATGGAGGACGAAAATGCTAGCCTGCGGTATGGTATCCTTTGCACGAAGCAAGTGCAATCCTCTGACTGCATGCTCCACAGCATTGTGCCACAGTGCAGCACCATGCCTGATGCTTGTTAGGTGTTTCCTGATCAGAGTAGAGTATCAGAAAAACAACGCATGTCATAGGCAGAGTTATGCTGAGCCCAATCCAGCAGGCATGTCCGCTGTCAGTTTAGCCTGAACATACCAGTGGTGAACACCTGATAACCTCTTGCCAAGGGGGTCCCTTGTGACAGCATGTGTGAATGGTTGTTGTGAATGGCCATCACACATCCGCCAGTTATGCATGTTTTGCATGTGGCATTAGTTACACTCGTAACCGGCCTGTTAGTGAGCCAAAGTCAGGGTGGCATTGGTAATTTACTGATGATAACAACCCGGTTGAACATTGTCCAGATCAACTGCCCTGCAGCCATTGGCCAGCCTGGCCATGGCATGGCTACTGCTCGAGGGCAAACCACACCTGTTCATATGTTTTATACAGTCTGAATTCAACCTACCACCTGTGTTAGCCCAACTTAGGCTCGACAGCATTATTTGTTGAACGTCGCTCCACAGCATTATTTTCAAAACTGTCTGATAACCAGTACCACCAATACCAATGCAATTGGGGAACTCCAACCCCTCCTGGCACTAGCCAGCGAGCCAGCGGATGGCTCATGTGCATATGGGAAATGGAACCTTTCACTTCACTCGCGAGAATGTGCGGCCGGCCCAAGGCGCCTCTGAACACAGGTTTACGAATCTCAGATCCAGTAGCAGTTTACCCCCGTGCATAGGGCCCCCAACAGCATAGTGTTGTTGCAATGACCAACCTTCAAGTTCAACCTGAAATGGCGGTATTGCTCAGAAACCACGGTGAATTCACAGATTTGTGTCCTACAACAACAGGTCCCAGATTTGGGACCTGTTGTTCGTTCTGATCTAGATGATCCGATCACCTGGCAGGTCAGTAGCCACCCCTCGGTGGACTCACTGCACCGCCTGCCACAGCCAGGTGACCTCAACTAGGCTGATTACTAACTGGCAGTTGTCACTGGAACTTCCCAATGCATTGCCAATGTTGGGTGAGTTCAGACTGGAGTAGAATACTAATTCACTGTTTATTGACTTAGTAAACAACCCGGTACACGTATACTATCCGTTTTCTCTCTTTTTTACAGGTATTACTTGGTGCAGGACTTCGGTGGCGGCTTGATGGACAGTCAGAACAGACGACAGGCACAAGCATCATATCAGGGTGGCGCCCCAAACGCATGACAGCGCATTTGCCATAGCATTTCAACTTGCTGCATGGCTATATTTCTTTCGTACTACGTAATGAGTCACTTGACTTGCCTGAGCGCTTATGGCCCAGTGCCAGCTCCTCCAGCAGGCTGCCCAGGTGGTGTTCCTCCAAGAATTGCATGCATGCAATGCAATGTGATACCATATATGGTAGTATATACTATTCGTATAATCATCATAGAAGGCTCGGTACTACCACATGCCACGTGCCACGATCCAGCTCAGCCTGAGCTGCCAGCAGAAGGTGTACTGCAGAGATTGGCAACATATGCCTCTATGAATATATTCCTTCAGCACGCTAGTGCATTTGCCACGTGGCACTGCATATCAAAGTATTCCACGTTTCAGATAAAGTAGTACTAGAGATAGTATCTCCTTTACATGTTGCCAACCGTTGGTAGTATCTATTGCCTGCCAGGCTTCGCAAGCTTAGGGCCTAAATTATCCAAATTGAGTGAGTTCTGGGCACGGCGACATAGGGAAATATGCATATGCAAGAGCATGTTGCTGTCGAAGCAACAGACGGTCTGTTCGCAGTCTTATTTACCTTGCCTTGCATGTGCATGCATGCATGCACATGTGGCTTTTGGAGGAGCATGGATGCAGTCACTATATAGTAAAATAAATTGAGCCATGCAACAAGTTGAGATGCAATGGCAAATGCACTGACATGCGTGGGGGCGCCACCCGGGTGTGATGCTTGTGCCTGCCTCGGCTGTATATAGTATAATGTATACTGCTGGAGGACACGGCAGCAGGCACCGGGACAAGCCGTTTAAACACATTTGGCAGGTAACACTATGCAGGAGGGCTCTGGGGCTCGGGTTCTACAGCACAAGAAAAGCATCATCATCCCTGGGTGGCGGCCCCCTCGCATATCAGATCATATGATAATGTGTCAGCTCAACAATGAGCTGGATATGCATCAATGTTGCATGGGCTCATTCTTCTTTACATTCCTTTTTCTGCACACCTGCTAGCAGGCATAGCGCTATGCCTGAACCTGACAACAGGATCCTGCTTCCAAAAGCAGGCATTACACAGGCCTGTTGCAAGATCCCAACGTTGGTTTAGTTAACTGGCTGAGCGGGCTCGGTGCGCAACTGAGGCTTCTGGCACTCCTGCACCACTTGAACTCTCTCTGCAGTGCAGGGTGAGGGTCTGGGCTGAGCACACTGCTTACATGGTGGGACTCCTTATATCAACAGGGACTGTGCCAACTACCCCTGTTCAACATTCATATGCATCTTCAGCCACCAGGCAATGTTGAGCCACTGTTCAAACTCTGTCTGTGGCTTGTCCAGTGCATGAGTGTCTTCGGGAAACACCAAGACCCGTGACTCCACCCCCCTGCTCCTCAGTGCATCTACATACCTGCATGGAAGGACATTTGTTGCAGATCAGGTCCAGCTTAGTTGATTCAGGTTGAGGCTGTAATGTGCCTGGTTGCAGAAACCAGGTATGCCCATGCGGCAGCGGCCACAATCCCAAAGTTCTTTGAGTACATGCTGAGTACTAGAGCAGCACCAGGGGTGTGTGATGCTCTCAGTCCCTCAGAGCACCAACAACCACCATCCCTGCTCACTAACAATTGCAACGCTGCCATGATGAACTTGGAACAATTGCCTCCTGAGCCTGCTCTTACCTCCAGCCATCATCCAGTGGTACCCTGCGGTCTTTTGCCCCCAACATGAAAACCATAGGAGCTTTTACATTGCCAATGTGTGCAATGGGTGATACCGCATGGAAGCGAGCAAGATCTTCCAAGTTGGGCTCAGCACTCACACGCTTGTGACCCTCCTGCACACAGGCCAACACAGCCACAAAGCCGATGAGCGGTGCTGCAGCCAACGGTTTCAAATGCAATGTACAATAGACTGCCAGGCATTCTGCTTCAAGCACCTGCAGGATGCCTGCTCGCACCAACTTCAGAGTTGTGCAGTGAAAGTGTGCTAGGACAGATACCATCAGCTGGTGTCAGTGACTGAAGTCCAGGAGCAGTGGTCCCAGGACTGCCATCTCTGCTGCATCACTCTCTCCTGAGTCTGCTGTGGCCATTGTGCACTCTTTGGGCCATGCTGTTCTGCATCCAGAAGATACAGCTTGGAAGTTTTGGCATGGAGTCTCAGCAGGCAGAACTTGCTGGCACAGTTTGTTTCCGACCATCGATCACCTGGCTTGCTCTGTACTCGATTACGTGGCGTCTGCAACAGCTGCCATATGTCTGTGACTATCAGTTGCTGGGCTACAGGGCTACCGAGGCATTCACCTGTGTTCCATATGCCTCAATGAAGCACCAGTCCGGTATGTCTGTCACCCCAATCATCAGGGCCAGGTTCAGCACGGGGTTGCGTAGCCCGCCACACTTGAAGCGATCTGGGTGCTGACCCAGCAGATGTCCTGTGAGGAACCCTCCATGAGAGCCACCTACAGCTGCTACTCGGCTGCCATCAGCATAACCTGCAGGACGAGCACCGATGTGAGGGCTGAGTGGTGGTAGGAGGCCTTCCAGAAGCATCCAATGCCTGTGAGCAGCAGTGCTGCAGCATGTACGGCAACAACTTGACAATCAAGCCACATCAGATGCTCTGCAGCACTGCTAGATCCCACCTGCTGCAACTGCTGCATCCAGAGCAGCAATGCAATCCTGAACATCATTCGTGCCAATATTGCCTGGCAAGCTCTGCACGTTGGCTTCCCCAAACCCAAGTGATCCCCTGTAATTGACAGCTACCACACAGTAGCCCAAAGCTGTGAGCAGCGTGAAAGGCATGTAGTAGTTTGCTGCTATTGCTGTGTGGGGGCCCCCGTGAGGGACCACAACAGCAGGTGCAGGACCAGAGCGGGACTTGGGTGCCTGCAGCATGTGGAACGCAGTGAGCAGTACACCTGCTACTGCAGTGGATTGTGCAATCAGACCTCAGGTCAGAACATCAGGCAGACATTGCTGCGACCAGCAGGGCACAAACCTAGCCGAAATGGTCAGCCCACATAAGCAAACAGTCTCAGGGCCTGCTGGCCGATGTCTATCGCACATGACACAACTGCCCATTGGCCTGTCATGGTGTAGCTGCCCCATTGTGGGATGTAGAGAACAAAACACCCTGACCCTGACAGTATCCTGTCTGTGGGTTGCGAGGAATGGTTGGCAGGTGCTGCCAAACTGAGATGTCAGGGTGCAGTGTTACTGCTGAGCTTTTTCCCATACCCCACCTGCAGGACAGCCTGGAATGTAAGCTGTTGGTCGCCAACTGTTGGTGTGACCTCTAAGACTTTGCAGTGCACATCCTCTAGAGCAGCAGCAGCAGCTGGCAGCAGTGATAGGTCAGCGTTCAGGGCTTGCAAGGGCGCCCAGTCATAGCTGCTGCTGTTGGGATGTATTGCAGCCAACATGAGCTGTGGTGGGTGGTTAGGGGAGCTGAGGGTTGCTACTGCCAGCCCATTCACAACACCCTGCAGGCCACCAAAATGCAGCAAATGAGCCAAACCTGATTCACATATGGCACAAGACTGTACATTTCACAGGACGGCGCTCTTGCCCTCAAGCGGCTAGGATATGCAAAGAGTTGTTGCTCTACTACAACATGTGTCATGATGCATCCTTGAGGACTGCAAATGACTGCTTGCAGGCTGCACAAACATGATATAGGACATTCTGCTGTTTCCCTCCCTGTGCAGAAGCAGCTGCCATAGCCTGAGACAGAAGCAAGGTCTACTCCTGGCATCAGCCACACAAGGCACTGGCGTCCATGCAAGGTAAGTGGTGGTTGAAAATGCCAACGCTGTCACTGTTGTACGCATATTCTGTGTACACCTTCACCAACCTGTAAACTCCAGCTTCCCTTGCCAGGATCTGTTGGAGTGACCGGCTGCACTGCTCCATCTTGAAGCCCAACAGACAAAATAACAGTCTGACTGTACCACTGGCTGGTTACTAAGAGAGTGTCAGGGTCAGTGAAGCCTTGCTCATGGAGTGAAAAGGCATACATGCCTGGAAATGCTCCAGGACTTGCTGGCTTGTGGATTGTTGGAACAATGCAATGGGGCCTTTGTCCTGGGTGAGGCTGCAGACATAACAGATATGATGCAGCATGTCACTAACGCTCAAGTTGCCGACTTGCATTGCATTGAATGCAAAAAGTCCTAAGAAAACTCTAGGTAGGCCTTGCAGCGAGCCACCATATGCTCAGGCTGTTTGATGTGCACTTCAGTTGTTTCCCATGTAACAAATTGATGCATATACATACTATGAAGGAAAACATCATAACACAGTACCATGTTCATGCATGCATTCAGTGAGCACCTTGAGGTGTGTTGCAGGACGGCTTGTCAAGTGACTGCTGCATTGCTCTAGCTGCCATCACAGGGCAGAGCAGTATAAAGACAAGTCTCAGTGATTAGCAGGAGTGATGAGTATGACCCTGTGACATGTAGTGCGTCCAAGGCAGATATCCTTGCACTCTTGAGGCCAGCACCCCCACCTGACCCGACCAGTCCAGGCTGTAGAGTGTTGATGTGGCTGCATGCACCCCGCTTGATGCTGCAGCCTCTTGAGAAAGAAACACCAGTTTGGACCCGTCAGGAGTGAAAACAGGACTGAGGGCACTCAGCAAACCACTGGTCAGGCTCACAGGAGCCACATCTGCAGCTGCCTTCTGTTGTTCCTGTTCTTGCCGTTGCTGCTGTTGCTGGCTGTCAGCACCAGCAGCAGCAGGGTCAGCAGGCGGCTGGTAAGGAATGTAATGAAGACCACAGGGGCGATTGTAACAGTGTACTATGCCCAGACGCCGAGAGGTTTTAGGGAAGTTTAGGGCTTTGTGTGGCCAGGCTACAGCCACTAAACCCTTGCCATCCGGGGCCCAGACAGGCTGCCCCCATGATGAGTCAGTATCAGCTATACCCTGGATTTGATGAACCTGCCAAGTTTCAGTGTTTAGGGCGTAGAGGGATGGAGCACGTTTGCCTGTATTCAATTCACCCCAGTCTTCTACTGCTGCCGAGACACCCTTCCAGGTGCGGGGTGCTGCTGCTGCCACAATGTTGCTGTGGGGTGCTGCACTGTTGTTACCCTTGCTGCTGCCACTGATGCTGTTGCCAAACTTTGGGGTCTGTTCACCTGATGGTTGCTCAGCTACATAGATTATGATGCTTTCAGCTGTGTTCCAAGCAGCCCCCCTGCTGAACCAGCCATCGTTAATGATGGGACCATGAAGGGTTTTAGGAACAAGTAACTCCTGCAACAGCAGCAGCAGCAGCATATGGGCCCAGCAGCAGGAGGAGACATCAGACCCTGATGTCCTGGAAGGCCTGGCCCTGATCAGCCTTCAGCAGGCAGTTGGCATTGCTGCTGCTCAGAACAGGGTCCACATGCTCGAACCAGCCTTTATCGTGGAGGATTTTGGCCAAGTTAATTCACACCCCAAGGTACCCTGGAACAGCCACTAGCCCTCGCTCCAACAGCTGACATGTGGAAATTCTTTGGCAAAAAGCACATGAGCTGCAACCAGCTGCGCAGTGGCTGGTCTGATGTTTGGCTGATATATGTCACCTTTATGAGTCTGTTGTGAGCCCAAAACTCCAACAGCACCCCGTCATTATGACCTTTTGCTAGCAGAGCACCAGCACCTGCACAACACACAGTCATGTCATTGACACCTGACCGACAACAGCAGTATGAAGGTGCATTGGCTTCTGTTCCTTTGCAATCGTGTGGTGTGTCTGTCCAGAAAGCTGTGAGGCATATTGAGGAGACATCAGGCCCTGGGCCTTGGGAACCACACTCCTGGCCCCTGCCCCCCCTCCCCTTCCCCTACCTGAAGGTGAGAGTGAGTTGAGAGTTGTTGCCTGAAGCTCTGTGGGCAGAGCAGAGGCCAGCACCTGATGTGGTTGACGTGTGTCGGGGACGAGGGCGGTGTACTGCAGCTGACGCTTGCTGTTGGCCGGCAGGTTGTGCTGGGTGGCAATGACCTGCCATCAGGGCAGCGGCAGCAGGGGAAGTAGTGGCTAACTATATGCAGTATCAATCAGGTTGCCATGTCTTAATCCTGGATATTTGGTTGCCCTCCTTGTAGGTCATTTGAGGTGATGTGTTTGCATACCATCATTGTTGGGCCGGTCAAGTACCCTTCACAAGCCAACTGAAGAATGGCTGGCTTACGGACTGGGCACAGTGAATCTCCTGACCCACATTGCTGCATGCAGTGAGATTGCTGATGGTGATTCAATGAAGCTGGCCATCAGCGCTAACCGCTGCTCCCCATGCTCACCGTGATGTCTACTCCCTTACTGCCGCTGTTGCGCGATGCACGGCAGAGAGCCTTGCTGATGATCGGTATGCTGGTGAGGGCCTCAATAAGCTCTGCCTCGTGCTCCATGCCAGCCGGTACCTCCTGTGGGCCTAGAGCTTGTTCCCCAGACACTTTTGTAGCCTCGCAGACCATGTTCCTACCTGCTCTGCTATTGCTGGTTCGGATTGCTGCTGCCACAGGTGCTGTTGAGATGCTGCTTGTGCCAGATAGTGAGCCCTTGGGAGTTTTGACCGATGCTGCAAGCGCCCTGCAGGATTTTGAAGATTATAAAAGCATACAGGCGCACAGCGAGTTGTCTGGAACCAGAAGTTCTGCCGATCAACGAAGCAGGTTAGATGCTGGGGGCGTGTAGAGGACGATTGCCAGCACAAAAGCCTAAGAAGGCTGTCTTTACTGTAGAACTAGCGTTTACAGATAGCGCTGTTTGTAGCGTGGCGACAGTCTTGTTCTTGCTTAATATGTACATTTGAACTCTCACCTGCAATGCCAGTAGCGTTGTGCAGAGCTGTTAATAGGCCTATTAAGCTGCCTGTGAATAACTCTGGCGGGATTGAGTACGCAGCTTATCATAATACAATTCAGAATAATTGTCTGACGCTCTCTCTCCAGCTCCTGCACTTATGACCCTATCTTAGCCCTAGGTACCTCTTGCTTGATGTGACGTAGCGTGCTCTATGCATTATCAGGGCCCTCTGATGTGCGAAGCTCTGGTCCCGGCTGACGGTTACAACCCTGATAGCATAGATGACGCCTGTGAATGCTAGTTTCAGCTGTCTGCCTTCAGAGTGTTGAGAATGAGATAGGCATGGCACAGCGGGGCCCTCAGTGAGGGCTATAGCGAGCCCGGCAGTGATGCCATGTGCAAAATCTTCCAAACATTCGCAGTAATAGCGCACATGAACGAAACATTCATATGACAGTCGCAAAATCCATGTGATCACCATGCGGCGGCAGGTGCTTGCACTCTGGTGCATCGGGCTCTTGTCCTTGCACCAGAGTGGAAGCCTTCCGGTGACGCCGCCGACTGCAGCTAATAAAAGGAATGACAGCAGATTTATGGGCCTATATGTAGCTGCGCAGCTGCAGCAGCTAACAGCCTTTCAAGCAATCAACAATTACACCCATCACCTGCCACCCGTTCTGCGATTGAATGGTATGGTCAATGCTGGGGCCAACGCTAGGCTTAGAGATGTTGTGAGAAAGCTGTTAAAAGGGGAGAGAGTCCGTGTCGGCGTGATTGGTGGGTGCATGCACAGCAGTCCACAACATGCAACAGTAGCCTGTTGTCCTCACAGAGCCCTCTGCTGTAGCAGTTGCAGCTGTCTCTACCCGGAAAGCAGATGCAGACGCAATGCACAACATCATAATTGTATTGCAGCACAGCCGATTGTCAGCAAGTGTTACGCAGCTCAAAATGGGATGTCACCTGTGCTATGCAGGCGGCTCAATATCCTGGGGTTCTGGAGTGCACAGGGGCAAAACAGACTGGTTCTCACTCTTGTCCAAATACCTACAGACAGCATTTCCGTCAGCTTTTGTGAAAGCCAGGAATGGTTGTACTCGGGCGGCTCATTCGGAGTTCATTGGTGTGTGCTTGGAGAAGTTTGTTGACAGACATGTTGACTTGGTGTTTGTGGAGGTGGGTAGTGCCTCTTCTTGGTCTCATGAGCAACTGCAACATCAATTACAAGCTGCAGTGAATCATTCCATCGATCAACAAGAGGTATTGCCAATGACCTGTCTTGGTGGCAAACAAGTTATAAGGGCATGACCAGGGAATGATCAGCAGTGGAAGCAGCAGCAATGGAGGCCTCACAGCTGATTGCGATTGCCACAGGTAGCTGCAATGCATATGCCACTTACTGCAGCACCTCGAGTTCTTGTCAGGCTGGACTTTCACCTGGATGGTTGAATTGGCAGCCAAGTTATGCCTGACACAACAGAGCAACCAAGGCGTCCTATTATATCATGTACAGCTGGCTAGCAGTTCAAGATCGCTGTTTCAGCTATGCTGCTTGCTGTTGCTGTTGCAGCTTACAGCAAACGATGGCTACTTGGACACATCAGTCAACAACCCATACAGTCATGCCTTTGAACGGTTGGTGCGCAAGCTGCTCCGTCTTCCCAACCAGCCAGCAGGTGAAACATCAGCTGTCACTGTGTGATAGCAGGATATACTGGTCAGCACTGCTGTCACAAGACAGCTTAATCTGTTGTGTGGGCCACTACTGGTGCAGTTGGGCATTGTTATCTGCTGTTGCATAGCCAGGAAATGTGCTTGTACAGAGCCCACATGCTGGCAGCTGACATGTTGTTTGCCTGGTTGCATATTCATTAGTTGCCAGAAGTGAGCAGCAGTTGCACTGTTGACTGGTGCAGTTGTCCTTTGCAAAGGCACTACCGGTGCACAACATGGGTGCAGCAGCAGCCAGGCGCAAGTTGTTCTGCCAAGTGGCTGCCAACCACTTTCTTATTCATGCTATGCAGTTGTTATACTGCACAGTCTATATCCAGGTGCCCGACAACTCCAATTGCCCTTCTACCACACCATAGAAGACCACTACAATGTTATCAGCCAGTATTATCAGTTGCCATCGCTGTCGCTGAGAGGCGGAATCTGGCAGGGGCTCATGAACAGCTGGGAAGGGTTCAGGGCACAAGATATCTTCATACCAATGGAACGAGTGACCCAAAGGCACTTGAGTGAGCTAGGGCATAAATATATGGCAGATCTGGCAGTTGGGCTCTTGCAGCAGACCTATCAGGAGTTCCTGCTACAGCCACACACAGATGTATCAGGTAAATGAGAAAGATCATGCATGTGGGTGTGTGTGTGTCCCACATGTGCACAGCTGGCAGTGTGTGGGGTTCTGTGTCTGTCTTCTAGGTCTGAGAGGGATTGAGCAAGTCGTTTTTCCCAACCAGCAGAGTTCTGTGTACGACACTACAACATGTAAGCATTGCGACACCATGGTGCTGCACAAGTGGTGCCCACTAGAGAACCGGCTGACACAGGGTTGTTTGTACAGCACAGCCTTTGACTGGATGCATAGACACTCTGTGCCTAGCATCCACCTGACTGTCCAACACATACACCTCACCATGTCTCCTGCTGCTGCTTACAGATATGCTTGAGAGTAGGTCCGTCCCCCCTCCCTTGTTTCGTGACAACTATGAACACCAAAACATGGCTTGTGCTACTGGGCTGGACCTGCTAGGGGCTGCGCTGAACCACACTGGATGGGTCTTTGTGAATGAAGGAGTTGTGCAGAGACCCAAATGGTGAGTCAGTTGTAGTCATGCAGCACTTACTGTCATGTAGCATGTATGAACAACTACTGCCGGTGTCTGCGCTGTGATGGTGAGATAATAGCAGTGGCGACGACCACATGTGCGGTTGCAATGTTCATTGCTTGCTATGTCGTTTGTTATTGGATTTACAATCATCATATCTCCTCCTTTGTCATCGCATGTTCTGCAGGGGGTTTGTTAGCCACACCTTAGGATCTGTCCTAGTATTTAACCTCGACACCAGGGCATCAGCACAGCATCCAATACCTCAGCCTACATTGCAGCAGAAGTTACACGTGCTCACACAGCATGGCATGGTGGCAGCAGCAGCAGCACTGCAGCGTAAAGCCGCCCATGCTGCTAGGGCTTTTGATCCTGCTGCAGCAGAAGCAGCACTGGGAGCTGATGTGCTGGGAGGCTCTGGGGTGTTGCAGGATGGCGGTTTACAGGCAGCGATGGCGGAATCCGAGAGGCAAGCTAAGCTGGCAGCTAGTTTGTTACAATCTGGTCACTATTCTTATCAGCGCAGTTCTGGAGGCCTGACTTCAGGTTTAAGGCATGACGGTCAAGTGGTTGGATTCCATGGTGGGCGTTTTCATTTGCCTGTTGAGGCATTACAGGGCTTAGGGGCAACAACAACAACAACTGGGGTTGAGGTAGTGACCGGCAGGAGGCTGCTTGATGCTCAGGATAATGGCTGGCCGCAAACAGCAGGCACCAGCACTGCCAGCAGCACTGCTCAGATGAGGTGGCCATTGAGCAGCAGGAGCAGGTATGATGTTATCCCTCCACCAGAAGACGCAGTGTATCTGCGCCCCGGCGTCAAATACACCAACCCTGATAGCAGCAACAACAGCAGCAATCTTATCCCAATACCACAATCCGCCAGCTCAGCATCGCATGGCACTGGTGCAGTCCTGCCGGGTGCGCTGGTTTCACTGTTGCAGCTGCAGCCTGCACTGCCTGTCGCTTCTCTTCAAGCAGACATGCTGGTATGGGTTGGCTACGTCAAATCACGTCGCATGACAGGCCGTGCAAGGGTACACTGTATTTCAGGCTGTACCTGTCAGGACACAGTCATAGATGCCTGGCATAATCAAGCTAGCAGTCAAATTCACATGGCTAAACTTTGGACAACTCAAAGTTCTGAATGCCTATTGGGTATTGAGGTCTTGCAAGGGACTGGCAGTGGACTGCATAAACTGACAGTAACAGGTGTTATGGTCGGCAAGGGTGTGGACTATGACCAAGCCAGTCGTCTGGCAGAGCACAGCACCACTGGCTGACGTCTGCTGAGGAAGCAGAGTTGGCACACTGAGCAGGGGCACCGTACGGCTAGGCCAATGAAAAACCTGTCCAGTGTGTACAGTATACAGGATGTGCCTGTGTATTACTTGTGTGGCAGTGAGATGGTTGCAAATATACATACTCCTTGTTGAAGCATCATGCATGGCATTTGAATCGTTTCATTGACATGCATATGAAGCTGTTGACACCTTCCAGCCAACTAGTTGCAGCACTGCTGGTGAAGAGAAGGCCTCTGCAGCGTCTGTCTGTGATTGATCTATTGGCGAGTGATGTTTTCACGACGCTTGGCGAGATGTTGTTGCCGCAGACGTGACTACTCCCATTGCAGTTCACATCATCTGTCGCAGTATCAGGTACATATAGAGAGGTCCTGCCAGGACACTTCGGAAGTGTACACGCACATGTCACTGACTTTCAAAGCAGAAGGTTAGAGATTCTCACAGTTTGACCTCTGCGTTACACCTGTAGGTCACCAACGTTTGGCACACACACCCACACATTGTTCATGTAGGGCCCTACTGACCACTGTGGTTGCTCGTTCATGCAGCCCATGTAGCTAAGAAACCTCCGTGAGATATTCAGCAGCGCAGTCTGGATCTTTGAATCAGGCTTATTCAACGCCTTTGTTTTTACTCCAGACTATGTGCAGACTCGCAGGCCTCAGTCATTTGCATGCTGTTGTCATTACCCAGCATCACTGACGGTATGCTCAAGATCACTGACGGTCAATCCTGTTGATGAAGTTGAATGCGGATCATCTGCACAACGGTTGTGCCACTGATTTCGGCCAGTAACCTGCCACTTTCATCTAATCCACTGCTGAGCAGGTCGGTGTCAGCGATGTACCCTCTAATGCCTTGACCACGAAACGTAGCACTGCAATGATTGCATGTGAACTGCAGGCCGGGACCTTGCTGATCACCTGCTGTCCACAGCAGGATCATGATGTCGTCGGACGACATAGAGAGTCTATGCGTCAGCCAAGGCACATGCATTTGACTCTGGCGATGGTGCTTAACAGCTGGTTCTGGCTGTCCACTGGTTAGCCGGTATGGCCATGGCTATGCTGCGTGCGATGCCTGTACCGTAGGCCGATTCAGCAGAAAGGCTCCTTGACGCCTGCGTTGATTTCATTGAGTACTATCATCTATAAAAAAGAACAAAATTGGGCGTATTCTCTTCAGAGAGCTTTCGAATCAGCAAATTGTCTGTAGCCGCGCGGGTTGGTACAGGAGCTGACAGTTTTCCTATATAGCTTGTGCCGATGCCCTCAGTCACCCTAATGTGTACCTTTACTTGTGTATCTTTGAATCTTTAAGTTCATATTGCTCTAAAGCAAGGAATAGCCAGCATGGCTTTGAAGTGCGTTGTCGCAAGCATCACCCTCTTGCCATCCAATGGCAAATTGAATTCCATGGTGAGTAGTCTTTCCAAAACAATCGTCTGCTGCTGGGCAACCTTGGTTATCTGTAAGGCGATAGCTCCCGCGCATGCGTTGTACTTGAAACTAACGAGTATCCCGCGCACTTAGCATCGAAACAACCCGTACGTACCTTTTGTTGCTGTGTCCCTGCAGCAGAGAAAGAATGGTGCCCGAGGGGCTCTCCCATTAAAGGTCCCAGTATTCTTTCGGAGCGCTGGGAAGAGCCTTTCAGGTGCCCCTGCACGAGTGACGTCAAAAATGAAATCTTGGATTACTTCAGCTACCAAAGCAGCAGAAGTTTTTGCCTCCTGCTTCAGCATGCCCGCCACTAATCATGATTGGGCAGATGAGCTGGGCACTGCCAGCCCTTGCCGCACCGAGACAGACAGCGTGAAGCTCGCTGACGATAGCGACCTCTGTCCATTGAATTGCGCTATTGTGCGGCTTTGTGAAACAGCAGAGGCGACCAAGGATACCACAACTGATGAGGCTGGTGCATCTGGCAAGACCGTCTTGCCTGTGACAGGCCTTGTCAAGCTTAAACAGGAGCAGCACCAGGGGCCCCCAGCAACCGAGGAGACCAAGGAAGCAGATGACGACTGTTTCTGGGATGTTTTTCAAATCGACACCAACCCGGTCAGCGATGAGGATTTCGCCCAGGAATGAATGAGGACGTTGGGGAAAGTTTACTAAGCACGCTGATGGCAGCCTGTTATTGAATAAAGTGACCAAGCTCAGATGGGTCAGATGGCTGCAAAAGTAGCATACCTGCAGGGGGTGGAGTTGGCATGCGTTTGAGGTTAGTTCTTGAGTAGTCATTGATGCCAGGATCCTGTCAATTTCTACGGTATGATTATCGCTGCTACTAGCAGCGATGTATGTATAGTAAATACATAAAACCGTCATATATATGATACACATGTGTGCCTCACAGGGGGGTCTAACCAAGGTTGACTCAGAAGTACCATATTTGTCAGGCTGGCAATCACTGCCTTGTAGATGTTTGGTTGTAGATTCTGTAATATCATGTTAATGAATGCGATGCCATCCAGTGGGTACTTGTATCTGTTCAGCTGCACCTCAGCTGCCAGAGAAGTTGTCAATCAGTCTTTGCCTGCATGTGCAATGGGCTGGTTGTACGCTTCTTCTAATGTTATCATGTGCTACCTTCAGAATATCAAAAACTTGACAAGCCCGGCAGATTTGCAGTGAGTACTGGGCATGAGTTCTTTCAGGATAGCAGTTTGTCTCAGCTGTTAACAGTCAATGTTTCTGTAGCACCCGATGTGTGTCCTCATCTAGTAACAGTGACAACCTGTGCCAATACTATCTATCAGTAGTAGCAGGTCACGGTATCTTGAAACTCTGATTTTGGTGTTGCTGCGAATCAGTTATGCTCTGTGGCACTAGCTGGATCGTGTGGTAGGTTGTTTCCAGACAGTCACTGTGTCTGAATAGGATAACTGACCTTCAGGGCCCTTTCGTGAGACGCCCGAGGCTTGTATTTGCTTGAGCGCTCCCTGTGTATTCGAGTCTTTGGCAGGCCTAGGATGAGTGCGCAGCTGTAGATAGCTCCGACCTTAGCAACTTGCTATCAGCAACTGGTGGCCTAGCCATGATGGCGGGCATGAGGCAGCCGTGGTTTGACCATAGACATGTGAGCATCAATCCAAGAAGCAGGTTATAGAGTATTGCGGCAAAGCGTTGGGGTTGTTTGTTTTTTTGGCCAATCTATATATAAGGGTGCTTATTGGCCGCTGGTGTAGCAGCTGGCAAGTCTTGTATGGATTGTATACAGTGAGTTGGGCAGAATGAGGCAACATATCAATCCAACTGATGAAGCCTTAAGTTATCAAGTTTATGATATTGCTGACTGATCTTTTGTAACATATTGCTCAGAAGTACTTATGTATGAAGACTCTTCTTTGGCTCCAGTGATACGGAAGCACATACTACCAACGGAGGAAGATTTCTTCCGGAAATGGCCGGAATTGGTGTGGAATGCTGCTGCGGAGTGTTGTCTGGAATTCCGGGCTGGTTTGTCCAGACGGAACCAAGGGAGTGTGTATGGAACTCCATGGAATTATAAAACTTTCCAAGTTTTCCAACCACATGCTGACTCCATGGAAAACGACCGGAAAGTTGCCCCTCCCGCCATCAGCAGCACTAGTGCTGGCGGAATCCATTCCGGAGTTTCCGTGCATTCCGTCCCAGCATGGTGCACTGCTACCGCTCACAGACAGAAATAGTTTAACTTAAATAAAATGTAATTCACTTTTTCTGCGCAATCACTCCTAACGGCATCTCGTTCTGACCTTACCGTCTTTACGATGGTTGAACCGCATGATTGATGTATACTGGCACCTGCTGCCATGTAAGGCTGGCTTTGATCCGCATCGTACCCAAGGTTTTCTGCTCATCTGCTGCGTTCACGTACAGCAGTCCTTCAGAGGCATTGACCCTGTTTTCAAAAAAGATCGCTGCTTTGCTCTTTATTGTAGTGCTTTGATTGGCTGTACATCGAAGGCATGCAACTATGAGTGAACAACATGGCGATGACATCGCGGGCGAGCAAACGTCTGCAGACGATGATGATGGCCCACCAGCTGACACAGAGGTTGATATTCAAGACAAGCAGATAGCAGAGGAGCCTCTAACCACGCCGGGAATCTCACCGGTGTATTTAGAGTCGTTTGACAGCAAGTATGTGCATCAAGCCCTGCCAGACTTTGAGGAGCTGTGTGGTGACTTTCTTGGGCGAGTTATCACGGGCATAGCAGCTGCATCAGGCACGCATCCGGCGTTGACTGCATCTTTGCTTCCTGGACTAGTTGCTGGATGCATCGGGCCAGGCCTTAAGATCACACCCAACAGCAGCAGCTCGTGGGTGATGAAGCTGAACTTCTGGCCAGCTGCCATTGCAGAGTCAGGAGCAGGTATGGCACGAAAGTGGCCTAAAATCATCAAATTAAGCTAATCTTTGAATGCAGTGTCTGATGGGTTTGTATTGCATCACTACTGGGTGCCTGATTCACACGAGTGCAAAGTAGCAACTGGTACTGCTTAGTGCCACTGAGGTTTCTGTAACCGTTGCTGTGTTGCACTGGTATCACACCCCTCCTGTTGTACGCAATCCCTTGTGCACGTACTGCTGCTGATGGTGAGCACAGTATGACACCCATTTCTTTGTTGTGCAACTGTTTCCTGCAGGCAAGACTGTCGTGTTCAGCATGATGACAGATTCTGTGTTGGCAGCGCAGTCGCTGTACAACAAGCACCTGCAGCAGTCAGGCATGCAGCCCATTGAGCTACAGTTCCCCGATGCCAACTGTCCCAGGCACAGGAACCAGCATCAGCAGGCCAGCTATACCGTCAACGCAGCAGCAGCAGCATATGCACAAAAATGACAACAGCAGCAGCCACCACAGCAGCAACAAACACACAGCAAGCTCTGCACGAAGAATGCCGACGGCAGATTTGACGGCAAGTCATGTGGAGTGTTCCAGTCATCTGACGCCTGTGGCTCTCCAAATGCTCCTATGGAGGTGATAGGTGGGTGTCAATCGTAGTGATATGATGCAGCATACATGAATAGCTCCGTCACAGAGTTTCATTGCAAATATGTTGCAGTCAATGCGTGTATGTCACTTCACCGCGCAGTTTAGGGTAGTTCAGGGTACCAGCAACAGGCACAGCAGGGATGAAGGGTTTAGATACAGTCAGGACAGCGCGTGAGTCACTTCAGCGCGCAGTTTAGGGTACAGGCAACAGGCACAGCGGGATGAAGGGTTTAGATATAGTCAGGACAGCGCGTGAGTCACTTCAGCGCGCAGTTTAGGGTACAGGCAACAGGCACAGCAGGGATGAAGGGTTTAGATATAGTCAGGACAGCGCGTGAGTCACTTCAGCGCGCAGTTTAGGGTACAGGGAACAGGCACAGCGGGGATGAAGGGTTTAGATATAGTCAGGACAGCGCGTGAGTCACTTCAGCGCGCAGTTTAGGGTACAGGGAACAGGCACAGCGGGGATGAAGGGTTTAGATACAGTCAGGACAGCGCGTGAGTCACTTCAGCACGCAGTTTAGGGTACAGGCAACAGGCACAGCAGGGATGAAGGGTTCAGAACAGCGCGTGTGTATAAAGCATATAATGTTGCAATAGCTCATGCATTGTACATTTGTTGTATTTCTGCGCTGCCTCAAATCATTTTGACTCACCTAATGCGTTACATGTGCAATGAACTTGCTTGCAGATCCTGAGAGTAGAACCATCTTCTTGGCCTACTTCTTAGAGTGCTACCATGATGTGCCCTTCATCACCAGCGGCAAGGACAGGAAATACATTGGTTATGACAACATGTGCAACCTGGTCAGGTCTTTGGAGAAGATCAAGCACCAAGACCCCAAGCTGGTGGAGCTGGCAGAGCAGCAGAAGATACGTTGATGAAGCAGCAAGCTGCAGCATTTAAAGCAGTGGTGGCTGAACCTGCTAAATAATGTGCCAGCGCTTTGTCATGCATGCCATGCGGCATGCGTGCGCATGTCATTATTTGCCGGGAAGATTGTGTGTTGCCATGTATTGCACAACACCTCTCTACTGCTTGAAAACTACGGTGTCAATGTGAGCATAATGGCGGTAGAACCGCTCAGCATGGATTTTTGTTGTCCGCTTCTGAAATGGGGCGCGGGGCCGATGGCAGGATTGCTATGGCTAATGGGTAACTTTTGCCGGGAAGATTGTGTGTCAATTGTAATGAGGATGATGTGCACACCATTACAAGCATGGCTGGATGTACACTGAATATGCTGGCAACTTGCATTTGGACCATAACCCGTGTATTGAATACACGGGTTATGGTCCAAATGCAGCCCATGGCTGCAAGGCTGTGGCTACTGCTATAACATCAACACTGTTGGCGTTGGCAACGTCATTGATCTTGATGATGAATATATTGCAGATTAGCTGTAGTAGTAACTGAAAATTGCCAAGTCAAGTGCACGGAGTCCATGGAGTCTCCGGAGGAGCCGGAATGCCCGGAATTAGCCTGTTGGCCGTAAAATTGCTAAGTCAAATGCACGGAGTCCATGGAGTCTCCGGAGGAGCCGGAATGCCCGGAATCAGCCTGTTGGCCGTAAAATTGCTAAGTCAAGTGCACGGAGTCCATGGAGTCTCCGGAGGGGCCGGAATGCCTGGAATCAGCCTAATGGGTTGAAACTGCTAAGTCAAATGCACGGAGTCCATGGAATCTCCGGAATGCCCGGAATCAGCCTGTTGGCCGTAAAATGCTAAGTCAAGTGCACGGAGTCCATGGAGTCTCCGGAGTGCTTGAGATGCGTCTCACAAGGCTTGCAGCCGGAATGACTATATATATATATATATAAGTTACCCATTGACCATAGCAATCCTGCCATCGGCCCCGCGCCCCAATTCAGAAGCGGACAACAACAATCCATGCTGAGCGGTTCGACCGCCATTATGCTCACATTGACACCGGAATGACTGGAATGTTCCGGGAAAAAAGCGGAAGAAATAGCCCTCCGTTGGTATAATCTCTAATGGCAGAGTTGCTATTGCTCATGTGTAAGTGTATATATGGTGCCAGGGTTCACAGCACAGGGCCATGACATGGTCAATAGTCCTTTCACTCATTCAGTCAACAACCCTTTCCATACCATACCATACCATACCATACCATACCATACCATACCATACCATACAACCTGGCCCCAGAGGGGCGCCCCGGAGGAGCCAACATAGTCGCTCATGGGGGGTATATCTCCACATCGTATTCCTCAATACAATCAAACCAATCCTCACTATGAAGTGACCAGAAATCATCCGAGACTTCAAGTGACGCCTCGACTTCTGGTATTGATAATCTAGCTGCCATTGGGCTGCAGCACTTGAGCCAACAAGCATGCAAAAATGATGCAAGCAGTCTGGGCTTCTGACGCATGAACATGGACAAATCAGCTCCGATAGGCCGGGCAGTGGTACTACATTGGTCCCACCCTCCTTTCAACAATAAAAATAACCATCACCTCCCATGTGCACTCACTCTCATGCAGTCTGGGCAGTGCTTCGTGTGCTGATGGTATCTGTCCAGTGACGATCTCCTATCCATCAGCGGGGGAAGATCTGCCAGGGTTTTGGGCAGCAGCGGCATGTTGCAGCCGTACTTGCTGAGCCAGCTGCGCCAGGCGGCAACCCCGGTGTCTGAGGTGCCGGGCATGTAGTAGTTCTTCTGCCAGGATGTCACGCCCTCAGCCAGCAATTGACGCTCCTGCATGCACACAACATAAACAAATATATGAGATTTTGGAGAGCAACATGTGACTATGATGATGACATTGGATTTTGGATGTAAAAGCAAACAATACAGCACATAAGATTCTACTACTACTACTACTACTACTACTACTACTACTACTACTACTACTACTACTACTACTACTACTACTACTACTACTACTACTACTACTACTACTACTACTACTACTACTACTACTACTACTACTAC
>JABEVS010000093.1:0-10956 GCA_018290735.1 Coelastrella sp. MACC-549
TTTAGTACGCTGCCGTCTGTGTATATGAATTTTGTCCAATCAAATCGGAGTGAAGGCGGTGGCGGCAGCATGTTCACCAGGGCGGCTTGTGCCGCCCTCATTGACCTAGGCAGAGCCCCAGGTACACTAGGGTTTAGATGATGTTGTCGTCCCAATCTGTGGCCATGGCCCCAACATGATGAATGCCAGTCTCAGGCTTCATCATCTGGTTGCCAGGGGGGGTGGCAATAGCAAAGCCACAGAAGCTTAAAACAGCAGCCAGAGCCGCTAACAGCAGGGTCACAATGCGCTTGATCATGACGGCCTACATCAGCAGCAGATGGCACAGCAGATGAAACCGTTCTGATGGCATACACACACTTGGTAGGGGCCCCTCTACCATATCATACGTGCTGTCCACTTGTAGGCGCTCAGCCTGAGTTGAAGTTCAATCACTGATGAGTCATTTCAAATGAAGGGCCTTCATGCAGCAACATACAACGTCAGACATACAGCAGCAGACAGGAGGAATATTGCCAATATCTGTGCCACTTTGGATGTATTGGGTATGCACATGCATATGCTCGACGCACTCAGTGGCTAGCCAATGAGCTCAGCCGTGATCAGAGCAAGGGTCAATGGAAGCCGTATGCCATAGCTGCTACTTTGAACAAGATCTCGACACTAGTGTTGAAGTAGATCTACTAGTGCTTCTAGAAGCACTAGTGTCGAATGGTCCGACTCGGACGTCGACATCGTATCATACGTTTGAAACCGATAGCAAGCATGCTGGACGTATCTTGCTGCACTGTGCTTGCACAATTTTCGCTAAACAAGAAACCGCTGACGCTGGTGTCCAACATGGAGCTTTCACGACAATGCAGATGCCTAGGCCTCCAGCTGCCATGCATAAGTTATGCACCGGCCGGTCGCCAGGCTGGTGCGAGAGTGCGCGCATTGCGGCCCAGCAGCTCAACGCAACCCACCTTGTTGAGGTTTGCTTCAATCACAGCAATCTCCTAACAATGGGCTGCCGCGGCACAGGTCAGTAAAGCGAAATTGCAGATAAATGCAGTGCAAGCTTGCACGTGAAGGTTGTTGCGTCCGGCTTTGTCGCACTGCTGAGGTTGCGGATGGAGCATAAAGGTTCCGATGGGATAAAGAGGTACAAACGTTTAGCCGTTATCATCGGAGCAGTTACTAATTATGTAATATATACGTCACATGTACGTACACACGTCAGCACTTGCCAGTCACTAGTGCCACTTTGGCCAGTGACTGACATCGATAAGTACTGTCGTTGAAGACATCTGGGATGGGTTGAGGGTTTGGGGCCCCCGGGATTCCTCCCAAAAAGGGGTCAACGGGAGCCCTCCGGGTCCTCCCGTCAACCCGTTACCGGGGCCCTGCCGAGGCCCGGCTCTTACCTGGACCTGGACCCCACTACCGGGAGTGCACCATTGCTGTGACAAAGACCTGCTTCCGCTGTCGTTGATGTGAAGTTTATGTACTGCAGCAAGTTCTGGCAGTTCCACATAAACTGGTGTTAAAGGTGAGAACGCAGTAGCGCGGAGACCAGTACACTTGTCTCAGGTAACGTATCCTGGCCTACTGGCAGTGATTGAATTGAGCAGTGCAGGCGAACTGGGCATGCGAGGGATTGCGCATGCTCCCATTTCGGCAACTGATTGCAGCTACAGCTGTCGGCGACAGCAACTACGCTTGTCACGGACTGCATACAAACCATTTGCCTTGCTATCTTGGTGAGATTTTGCGTTCCCAAGTCACTGCAATGCAGCTTCGCTGCTGAAGCAATGCTGGAAACCCTCAACCGTTGCAGATCGGATCTGTTCACGAGAAGGCAGAAAGATCAGATTATCGGTTTGTGCCACGGCGTATGATGCTCTCGGGTTCAACTGCTGCAGGCTAGGCTACCAGTCTTGTGGAGAGGCCTTCTCCAAACAGGCCGTTCAGAGCTGCCAGGAAGGTTGATGGTGCCGGAAGGGCAGAGTACCCAGGGCAGAGTATACTCAGGCAATGTCTTAATGCGACAGCAGATCAGAGAGAGATCACAGCATCAACAAGTTGATCAGTAGTATCAAGGAACGACCTTCTGTCAGTCAGACTATACCCGTGCCTGAAACTGAGCTGCTTCAATTCAAGTTGAATTACCTCAAACCTTGTTTCTGTGAGGTGCGATGAAGCCACTTGAAGGAGCTCATACTATTTCTGATAACACAATATCAATCAATGAGTGTGTTACCAGTAGAGTGTGCAGCATAGTTTCATCAACGTAACTTGGAATCTACACCCAGCAAGGCGCTAACTCGACTCTGTTGGAAAATTGGGCATAATAGAAACCTGCCATCATCACTCATGTGAGCGGTCTCTAAAGTACACACCATCAATAAGTCACCGTGCCACGTGCCACAGCTGTAGCTCCAAAGTGACCCAGCTGTACAGTACCCTGTCAGGCTTGTTTGCACCGTGCCACATGCAACAATCCCTCAATGCTTACACCCAACACCCCAGCCTGAATTCAACCCAACACCCAAGATGCAGCAAGCCTTTGGTCATTGCAGCAGTTATTGGCCATGCACAGTGCACTCATGAATTGCACCGTCATATTTTATACCAAAGTATGGCCTGCAAGCGGCTGTGGCGCTGCCTCGGTGAGGCTTCAACCAGGGAGAAAGATGCAGCAAAAAAAATCAGCAATCTCAGATATGAGGTAAGCAAGCTAGGCCAGCAGAGAGTGATGCTGTGGCTGAAGTGTTGAAGATGCCAGCGGGCTCTCCCTGCTTCATGATACTCCTGAACTCTGTCCAATACGCTCCTGCTTCTGCAAGTCCCTCATGCAGCTTGCAGGTCATACAGCCAGTACCATGCAACTCAAGACACTTCACTTTGCTGCATGGCTCAATTTCTTGTGCATTTGATTTGAGGTGACTTGTACCAGTGCGGCAGATGTCAACATGCAGCCACAAATCCACAAACGCTGTTTGATGGCATTCGCATTATGATTCACAGTCAGATATACATATATACTGCAAACATACAGATGTAAGTGCATATAAACATACATGCACGCCTGTAAAACCCAGCAACCTACACCATCTGCAGCAGCAGGACTGCCCCAGCGGTTGCGCCTGCTATTGCTACAGCTGATGCTCCCACAGCACCAGCAGCATTCTGTCTCTTGGCAGTCTGACTTGGAATAGCAGATGACGAACTGGCTGCATTCATGTAACTGTTGGTGTTGCTGTTGCTGTTGACATTGCTGTTGCTGTTACTGCTTGTTGATGTTGCTGACGCACCAGCTTGACCATCTGCACCTGATGTGGAGCTGAAAGCTTTGACTCCACAACACATCTTGGATGGCTTGTCACTGGGGCACTTTGCTGCCGCCACCTCAGCATCTGAGGGCACCGCACCAGCAGAGACGGTTGGCTGAGGTGGCTGATTGGCCCTCATCCAGTCGGGCATTGAGTTCATGATATCCTGGGACATTCTGGTTGCAGCCTGGCTGCCATATGCAGCTTCCGCGCCTGGGATGAGTTCAGCACAGGGCAGGTTGTTGTCACCGCTGCTGCTGTTGTCAACACAGACAGGCAGGGACCCTGGGCAAGTGCCTGAAGGGCCAACTGGTGTGCAGCTGGCACATTTGCCGGCAGTGGATGACTGGGCCTGCGTCCTGCAAGTAGACAGATGCAACATTGGTGTAATTCGCAGCAGTACCCGTGCATGTGATCCTACGTCAGTTATGCCAAGGACCTGCTGCTGCTACTTTTGCTGTTGTGGAGTTCAGTGCTGCAGCAAATTTCAGCAGTCCCACAGCATTTGCTGCTGAAGTGATATCATAGCAGCGCATAGACCAGCACACTTATCTATAAAACCTATTCCAGACGATGTTTGAGTTGAGCAGTGCAGGCTGGCTGGCCATCAGAGCAACTCTGCATGCTCCCACTTCTGCAACTGAGTGCAACTGAGTGCACTGCAGCCAGCAGACTGCCCTGGGAACCCACCTGCTTGTGAGGGCCAGCATCAGCAGCAACACGACAGCAACCATGCTTATCACGGACTGCATGCGAACCATGTGCCTGGACAACTTGGTAGGCTTTTGCGTTACCTAGTGCAGCTTCGCTGCTGAAGCAAAGGTGGATACCCTTGATGCAACAGACCTGCTCACGAGAAGGCAGGAAGATCAGGATACCATTTTGTGCCTTATGATGCTCATATACCAGCCAGCGAGTTGCTAGTATTTTGCGTAGAAGGCCGTTCGGAGCTGACAGGAAGGTTGATGGCGCCGGAAGGGCAGGACTACTCAGGCGATGTGTCAATGCGATAGCACATCAGAGAAATATACCAGTCTTCAGCTTCTTCAAAGGAAGTCTTTTCCATCTGGTGTACCGAACAGCTTTTGGTCTCGGAGAGTGCCTGTTGTTATTCCAACGGTCGGCAGATGATTATGCGAGCAGGTTACGGACACCTCAATCCTCCCATACGAAAATGCTCATACGGGCCGCATGGTACATGAGATAAAGTAGCCTTGCTACTCACGGCACTGCTGTGCAGCTGCAGCTGAATATCTACATGCAGAGAAAATTGAGAGAATGCTGCTCATCACCCAACAGGGAAATCTTGATTATATGCGTTGTACAGCAGAATGCTTTACACCACTTTCCTTCGGAGACTAAACTGCACTGTCACCATCTGCCTCGGCCCTCTCTGCTGTTCCCGGTCTTGTCACTGGCCCCAGATTGCTGAACGATCCTGGGCGTGACACGACCTTCTTGCGCCCTGTACCTGAGTCCCGAAGATTAACGCTGCCACTCAGCGTCGCCATCTGCAGTACAGTCGGTTGTTTAGGGGCCCCAGATGCTGGAGGTGGCAGCGGACTGGTGCTGGGCCCTGCTCCTGCTGTTGCGGCCGCTGCTGTAGCTGCTGCTGCAGCTGCTGCGCCAGGCCGTTGTACTGTTGCTGCGGTGGTTCTGAGGCGCGGTTTAGGGGGCAACATGTCAGGGTCCTCTGTCGGTACAGGCTGCAGAATGATGCCGGACTCCTTTCTGCCACCCCACTTGGGCATACCTGCATGTTGGTTCATTTGCCAGCTCATTCAATGTCGCATGGCTCTATCTCTTTTACAGTGCACGTTCTGAAGCTGTCATGAGGCATGCCATGCACCACTGCAGTGCTGTATAAACCCTGTGCAGCGCCCATGCCGCCAGTCAGGCCCCAGCCTCCAAACAGCAGGTGCACATTTGGCCTGGTGCCGCTGTTACTCTGTATAATCACCAACTAACTGGCCCTCTAATACTGGAGAAAACAACAGCGTGTGCTGCTAGGCCATCATGCAGCAAGCCAGCAAGCCACTCACTGAGAGGGATATCCTGCATCTCTCGCCTCACACACAGCCACTCTCCTAGAAGAACCATGACTAGAAATCCGCTGCTGTTTGCTATCCACCTGCACAGAAGTCAGCAGCAGCAGGAGGGGGTCGACAATCATCAGCTGTGCAGATCAAACGCACTCACAGGGAGCAGTGCTCTTGTTCGACTGCTGATTGATCTGGAGAGCGCTCACCACTGTTTTCAAAGCATTCTCCTGCTGCTGCAGCAGTGCCAAAAGAGCTGTCATGGCTCAACTGCAAGCGGTGCTGTTTGTTTACATTGGGAGGTTGCTGCTGTTGCTACAGGTTACAGGCAGATCAAAGACAGTCATGCCCAATTCCTCCAAATAATACCAAGGTTTATTGTCTTGTCTGCAGTCTTTGCTGGCTGAGTTGCACTAGGAAGCAATGCTCCTCAAGCCCAACGCAGGACAGGACACTCTGGAGATGACTGGCACTGCTATTTCATGTGATGACGCACCATGCTGCTGATGATGGCCACTGTCCTGAGTACCACCATACAAAAATGGTGTGCCAGATGTAACAGGTGGCACCAAAGTCCAGACACTTCTTGGCTCTCTCAACCTGCATGTCAGGTGTAATTGAAAAATAATCAAAAGGACCTCACTTGAGTTTTCTTGATGCATGTGGAGATGGCAGAGGGCAGGCAGGTCACAGTGGCCCATTTGAGTACCTCTGTGTTTGCCATCCTGTCTGCAGATCCTCTGCAACAGCTGGTGAATTGGGTTCAACTGCCATGTTATGTGCATGGCTGCCAAGCATTGTGCTGAAGTGCTTGCGGGCAGGTGCTGTTTGCTGATTGACAACTCAACCCAACAGCAACACAGGCTCACAGCAGGCAAGCAACTGCCCAGCATGTGCCTGTTATTGCAAATTCACTGTTGTTGACTGCTATGTTGCTGTTGCTGAACAGCATACTGGTGTTGTTGAACGATGTTTTGCTGCACTCACTATCCATGCTAGCACTGCAGCTGCTGCTACTGAGTTGATGATGTGGGTTAACCAGTTAAGCCACCCCAACTTGTTACGGAAGTGGATGAAGCCCCAATCAAAAATGTAAGAGACGGTTATGTGACCAAGTGCAGGTCCTGCAGACATGCAAAAACGCAATCACGTTGGCATACTGCGTACCACTGCAGATAATGGACCAAGTGCTGTCCTGGTTCTGCACACGTAAGTGTTTGAGGAGCAAGTGCACACTGCTGCATAAAAAACGTTCAGCAATTCAAGACCACATCATGCGATCCCTTGAATTGAGGGCTGGAAGATATTAGGAAGGGACTTGAGCAGCAACCAACCAGACTGAAGGAAGGACTCTACATGCATCTGTTGTGATAACCCATCTCTGGACTTACCCAAAGCAATGGCCTGCAGTAGCCCTAGGCTAATGTAGAACATGCATTGTACTGAGAGTATTTGCGCGCTGATCAATACAGGGTCCCAAGTCTGCAGTTGGTGTGAATGGAAGAGTTGTTGATGTTGTGCTGACTGGTTCACAACAAAGCGGACGTCTGCCTTGCTAGCTGTAACGCACGTTGGATCCGTAGAACATGCCAACTAAAAGCCCTCCGTTCGTCTATCTGTCGTTGCTACCTTGGTGGGCTGAGTTGAATTGCTTGCATGGCAGCTTTGACAGAAATATTGCTGCGATAGCTGCAGTCCTGGAGTTCTATTACGGATTGGACATGACTTTACTGCCCTAGTTGGTATCCGGTCGCCTTATGGCAGCAGAAGTATGTCGCGGAGGGAACGAGCTCCCAACAGTTGATGCGCAAAGGCTTTCAACAGACGCGCTTTGGACAACTGCACTACTCATTACAATGTCCCACCTTACAAAATCTGACTAGCATCAGGGCTCACTGACTGGGCCCAACTGGGTCACAACCCTGCTGCCAGTAAAAATGTACTGCTGCAAAGCACAGCAGAGGTATTACACCGTGACAGGCCTGCAATCTCTTGTGTAAATTTTGGGTGCATAGGCACTACCATCCAAAAACTCAGGGAGCCCACCCGGTGCAGGGCAAGCAGACTGCAACAGTTGACACTTGGTGGCTCGTACACTGAGCAACACCCCAGGTACAACAGTCATGTTACTACCGTACCAGAACCACAGAACCACAGTCAACCCATTTCCAGACAAGCCTGGCTGATTGAACGCCTACTACACAGTCATCAATAGAAAGGGGCCAAGCGGTCGTGCCCTGTTTGGCCATTCAGATGTCAAATGCAGTCCAGGTGGCCTCTCTCTGCCATGCAGGCAAGGCTGCACCATCCGCAGACACTGAATATGCACCACTGTTGCTGCTGCTGCTGCTGAGAAGAGACGGGTTGATTACTGCACATGATCCGCCTGATTTGCCTTATTCGCCTGAGAATCCGCCAAGACTCAATCACTCCAGCAACTTGCAGACACTGAGTAGGCAACTACTGTTGCTGCTGCTGTGAAGACAGGTTAGTGCCTGCACATATTCCGCTTGATCCCAAAGCTCAAACACTCCAGCAACTTGAAGGAGAACGCTGCACTAGGCTAACTCCTGAAACAGTCTGCTCTAAGTTCCCCCTGCTGCTTACTGACTTGGCTCGGCCACGCCTGCAGTTTCAAATTCGCCACTGCTGAGGCCAATTTGAACATGCAGTGCCAGCTGGTCGTTACTGCTGCAAGCCTGTGCAACTGTGCTTCTGTTGTTTCATGTACAGTGGCTGCAGGCTGCTGTACAGGCCAGCTGCATGCCCCACTGTCTACTTGTCTTTGCTTTGAGGAGCTGCCTTTGGGAATATTGGCGGCAAAGGAGGGGGTGGTATTAGGCCTGCTCTGCTCAGCAAGAATGTCACACGGTCTGATGGTTTTGCCCCTATCGCTAGCCAGTATCTGCAGAAAAGCAGTGAAGCAGGCTGGTGGATGTTGACAGCCAGGTGGCACCTGCCGTTGTGCGAGGAATGTAAAGCAGAAGTATGGACTTGGGAATATAACTGTGCCTCCGATCCAGCAAGCGCATTATCATGCAACATTATGCCAGTGCGATCTAGAGTTGCAAAGCGCAGTTGAAAGTGTGCACAGATCAGAATGTTGAAGGTAATTTCACAATGACTTGCTGGGCAAAGGCTGCTGCACTGGCCCTAGGACTTACTTTACTCTATTAAACTTCAAACCCAAGTGCTTGTTGCCGTCAGCAGCTGCACGTAAGTCAATTGCAAGTGGCAGCTGTCAGTGGCAGTACTGGCACCAGGACTGACAGCAGCAGCAGCTTCACAGCATTCAGCGGGGCCTTACAAGTTCGCAAATAAGCTCACCTGGCAACGGGTTATACCAACCTACTACTTCTATGTGCTTGCCGTCGCGTGGTGTCCTGGGTTGAGCCACCACTAACCTATAGAATGGGAGATGCTGCAGGATGACAGAACAAGAATGTGCGTGTCAGCTGTTCAGTTGGCAGCCATAACTGCATGAAACTTGATAATTATTAGCGAACTAAGTGAGATCACTTGCCTTCCGACCAAAGCGCGCTAGCCTGATGCGCAGTCCCGTCATTTCATAATCAATACATGAAAGTTGAGGAAACAAACGAATATTAATTTCGGAGGCAATCACCACAGTGGCCCGGCAATGGCGGGGCAAGGTCCTCTGCTACTGCCTTGTCCTCCCCTTGGTCTTGGCTGTTATGGCCACTGTAACAGTCCCGTTGCAATGCGTGCAGCACAGCTGAGGCTCAATACAGAAAACTCCCACCCCTACAGCCACCGTGCTTTCATGCCAGTCGATGACGCATATCCTGTCAACCAGCTGATCAGTTGAAGGGCAACAGCATCACGAGCACACCTGGTGTGTGAATATACATCCCCGAATAGTCCACTTACATCATATTATACTGTGTATTGCAACGGACATCTGCTGAGCGCTGGGCAGGCAGCGGCTTAGTAGATCAGCAGCAGCAAGTTGGACCACCTAAGGTACAAACTGCAGCTGCTGGGGTGCAGGGTGGCCTTGTGGCTGCTCAAACAGCGATGGAGATTGACGATGACCCAGTGATCACTCATGGAGAGCCGTCGGACGAAGATGAGGATGACAACGGCAGGTGAAGGCCGGGCAAAGGCACCCACTGGCCACATGAACCTGTCCAGTATCTCAATGCTGTCTCCCTGTGTGTTACAACACATAGAGATGAGAGCGGCTCTCGCTGAGATTGCTATCTAGAAGCGTTCTTGTTGGAATGGACCTTAATCACTCACTTACTGTGCATGCTAGCATCATGAAGTGGTACCATCACCCCGGGAGCAGTCTATGCAACAAGCACCACCAGTTCATGAGGGCAAACCTCACCGATGTTGCTTCTTTTTGTTGTAAATATAGGTCGTTTGAAGCATTTGAGCGCCAGTATGCTCAGGATAACTCGTGGGAGAGCTTGCAAGAGGATGAGCAAGGCAACCTTCGGCCCTTGGTGAGTGAATTACTGTGCAAAGCAGGAGTACGCAGTTGAGGAGTAACAGAAGCAGCATTAGCACCATATGGCCCCCAGCAGATCAGCTAGATCAACTACGTATACATCTGAATATATCAAGCGAGGGTTGTATGCGGCAGCAACAGCCAGTCAACAGCAGTGTGTTGGGACATGACTGATTCCTGCAGAAGCTGCTAGGGCCCAGGCAGAGTCTCCACAACTGCACAGACGAGCAGAGCCAGCAACAACAGAGAAGCCACAGCTTGGTAACATACAGCACAGTGCGCAGCTGCTGACATAGTAAGGAGAATCGCTGCAGAGTGATGACGGCAGTTGTAAAGGTGTAAAGTATGATACTCCAAGGGAAGCAGAACCAGCAGCTGCGGCCAAGCACAATAAGTGATAACCAGCCACAGCAGTTCATAACAAGACTCAAGCATGGAGGGCAGCAGCAGCAGATGAGCTGCAGGCCAGCAATGTATAGAGCAGCTTGCACACGTTGAAAAACGTAATGTGTACCAAATTGAATTTAAATGCATGGCAGCATGAGCAAGTGCAGCGCAGTGACAGCAGATGAACCGGAAGCATGACTTTCTTCACCTGAGTGATACCTGGACAACAGCGCACCTGAGGGCAATGCTGTACCTGGAGAGATGGCGGTGTCTTCAGCCAACAGCATCCACAGCTGAATTGCAGGAAATATTTAGCATAGCAGCAGGTGCAGCACACTGTTGGTGTCAAAGTGGAGCTGCAGCAGGCGTCAGCTGCAGAAGTGTGTTACAATGCCATATGTATTATTATGCTGTGAAATATTTTGCTCTGCTGATGGCTTTGCTGCTGTGCCTGATTTCTCATTTGCAGGACCGCACAGCAGAGCTCAGAGCTCGTCGTGAGAGGGCCATGTCAGCAGCACAGTCATCTAGAATACGAAAAGGCATGATTAGATACCTCCTGCTGGTGAGCGGTTCAGGTGCCTCAAAAGACACATGCCACATGGCAGCAGATATAGCAACAGCATGACCAGTAACACTTTTTGAGTGGACCACCTGGGGTGTCCTGTGTCTCTGGTGGTGGCGGCGGTGGTGGTGTGTGGTGGTGTCTGTGTGTGTGTGTGTGTGTGTGTGTGTGTGT
>JABEVS010000093.1:10966-64540 GCA_018290735.1 Coelastrella sp. MACC-549
GAAGTGCATAAAAGACAGGGAAAGAGCAGACCTGGCAGTGATGAACAAGCACAGTGATTATGGGGTCTGTGTAGACACTGCGATCAGCCTTTAGCTGACTTATACATCATAACCACAGAGAAGCGAGAACATGACTGCAACAACAAGAGCCTCAGTGTTGTCAGACAGTAGGTGCCCTACAGTCCTGCAAGCGCTCCTGACAGCATTTAGGAAAAGCCTTCGACAGGGGTACAACTGTTTCTATAAAATTTGATAAAGCCAGAGATATACCTCAAACCAGCAGAGGATCAGGCTCTCAGTTTAGCAAGCTGGTTACCTGTGATCATTGTCAGATAAAATCCTGCAACATGCTGCGGCTGTTGTTGCGCCTGATGACCAATCTGCTGTTGTTGCAGTTGACGAATAATCTGCTGTTGTTGCCCCCCTGATGACCAGTCTGCTGTTGTTCCTTTTGATAATCAATCTGCTGCAGGTGATCGACCTTTCCCAGGCCGCCAATGCCCACGACATGCGCCCCAACCGGCTTGCAGTCATGACAGGGTGTGCTCGTGCCTTCATCAGGAAGTTCTTTGACCTCAATCCCCTTGGCCAGCTGGGCCTGCTGGTGCTCAGAAATGGCATTGCTGAGAAGCTCACCGACCTCAGTGGCAGCCCTGAGATGCAGATTGGCAAGTTGAGGCAGTATGGAATGGATACAGGTGGGTATATTTTGCTCTAACAGCCCATGTGAACACTCGCAGCATATGGAATATCATGGGGCTGTCTGCAACGTTATTTTTTGCACTTTGCAACAAGAAATAGGACACATAATACAGAGTCCTTAGAACCTCAAAGTGCGTATCTGGTACAGAGTCCTATTATTCCGGCAACAGAGAGCTGGATTACTTGTGCCTGCTTCCTGTCAGCAAAGTCACCACAAGACATATTACAGTGCTCTGTTGGCTGTGCCATCTACTGCATCAGGTCAATTACATTGTATACATGTTGTGCATGTCAGACACTTCAGCCAGCACTGCAGTCAGCACTGCTTTGAATACTGCCCAGAATTCAAAATCAGCACATTAGATGTCCCACCCCATTCCACCTCATCACATCTCAACTCTTGGCCCTGCTACAGGTGGTGCGGCATCACTCCAGAATGGCTTGGAGTTGGGCCATGAGCTGCTGTCAGGTGTCCCACCATATGTGCACCGGGAACTGCTGTTTCTCATGGCGGCCCTGAGCACTGTTGACCCAGGCAGAGTGGATGAAAGCATCAGCATGTGCAAAGATGCCAAAATTAGGTGAGCACTGGCCCCTCTTTCAGTTGTTGGTTTTGTTTGAATTTGACAGGCAGCTTTGCTTCATGTCAGTGTCAACTGGTTTATGATGATTTATCTGCTAGAATCTTCTGCAGAATCAAATGGCCATTGAAACCCCACTGACAACCATATTGTGATATGCGGCTTCTTAGAACATCTTCCTTTGTTTCTTTTTTATTCATACATCTTTCCCTGATCAGGTAAATTAAACTTTTTCTCATGGTTACTTTTGGTTCTGTTTTTAACAATAGATCATGGTTCAGGGACAAGCAAAAGAAGAGAAAGCCTTAGAAGCCGCATACATCCTAATGGTTTTTGGTGGGGCCTCAATGGTCAGATTGGATTCTGCAGAAGCTTCTCATAGCTTACAGGCAAGGAGGTGCACTTGGCACCTCTCACCCTGTTCAAATTTGCCATGCCGGCTGAAACTAGCTATTCTCTATTTCCCACAACCCCCTTGGCATCGCATGCTTCGTCTTTCTTCATTTTTCTGGGGTAGTTCTGCCCGAGGCATCGAGATCAACATCTGCGCGGACTAGACTAGTCCCGGAGCGTACTTTGTACTTTCTCTCCTTGCGCCTGTAGCACCAGCTGTCAAGCCTGGACTGTACAAATCACTCCACACTGAAGAAAATTTTTATTATTGCACATTGCAGGGTGTCCATCGTTGGCGTCTCGGCGGAGGTGCACGTGCTACGGCGCGCCTCAGAGCGGACTGGCGGCACGTACGGCGTCGCGCTGAATGAGGCTCATCTGTCGGACCTACTGCTGGCACATGCCGCACCGCCTCCCGCACCTCCTGGGCAGTTGGCGGCTGAGCTGGTGCGAATGGGGTTCCCCCAGCGGGCTGCTGCTGGGGAGGGGAATGCGGTGTTTGTTGGAGAGCTGCCGGAGTTGAGGTCCGGGGGATACACGTGCCCGAGGTGCAAGGCACGGACCCAAGAACTCCCATGCAAGTGAGTTGAGATGCCTCAATCTTTTTTGTTTTTGAATATATCTGTTCTTCTTATCTGATCTTACAATAGCAACAGCTAGGGTGTCGACAGGGGCATGAAGTACAAGATTGCTACCTTGCCGCTCAGGATAGAAAACTTTCTGCTGTTTAAGACCCCTAAGACAGAAGCATCATGCTTCTGAGAGCTTGAAGCTCTCACAGCAGCGGCTGCCTGAGATCATCTTTGTACTTGGCCTGTAAACAACATCGCCAGACTGAAATCTTAACAGCAATGATGCCTGTCATTTCTGCTTGAGTACAGTGCCAGTCTAATGCTTCTCGAATGCTGCTGTGTTGCTGCTGCCATGTCTCATGCTGGTCATATATTACCCCCTCAATGTCCCCCTCTCAAAAAACAAATAAATAAATAAATAAATAAATAAATAAATAAATACTACACAGGTGCCATGTCTGTGGATTGATGCTGATATCATCTCCACATCTGGCCCGCTCATATCACCATCTGTTCCCCGTACAACCTTATGTGGAGCTGGACAAGATAGCACTAGGCCAGCTGGCAGCAGCAGCAGCAGCAGCAGATGCAGATGGAGCAGCAGCAGAAGGGCAGCCGGCTAATGGGATGGAGAATGCAGCCAGCAGCAGCAGTACTAGCAGTGTACCTTGGTATGAGCCTGGGGGCCCACCAGATGCTGCCGGCCTGTACTGCTTTGGCTGTTTGAAGTCTTTAGATGCTGCTGCTGGTGTGCGCAGCAGCAGAGTTGCTGCTGGCAGCAGTGGGCAGCAGCAAGCTGGGTTGGTGCTGCGCTGTGGGCAGTGCAGGCAGGTGTTCTGCTACGATTGTGATGCGTTTGTGCATGAGACACTGCACAACTGTCCTGGGTGTGAGTCCTTGGGGGGTGTAGTGCAGGATGATCAGCAACAAGAGCCAGCAGCAGCACTCCAAAATGGTGTGGCACATTAAGGGAAAAACAGCTGTACAGTAGCTGTACATGTAGACACCATATGGCACGCCAAAGGAGATATAGATGCAAGCACATTTAAGGAAAGAGCAGAGTCAGCGTGTACAAGAAATTTAGCCATGCAGCAAGTTGAAGTGCTGTGACAAATGCGCTGACATGCGTTGTCAGCGTGTGTTAAGCCCCATAAATGTAGGCCGGTCCTGATATGGCAGCTGGTATAGTATGTACTGTTGAACAGTACGTACTAGTACGGCTAGCAGTAGTATTCTGTGCTGCCAGCCTGGCACAGTATTCTGCAAACAAGGCAGCGGTTAAATTATTCGTGAATGGAGCGGTCAAGTCATTCATGATGGTGATGGTATTGGTCTGATCAGCAGTAGCAACCGCTGCCATCGGCTACGCACGAGCTTGAGCATAGTGATTCCACTTGCTGCATGGCTCAATTTCGATTACAAGCTTAAGCGGCTCACGTGGGATCTCACCAGAGAGAGGATGGTGGTCCATCGTGGTTGTATGAAGGATGGTGGTACTTGGGTGCACTCAGCTAATCATTGTGTGCACTACATTGCCAACATCTTTCATATAATAATGATAGACCAGCATACTTTACACAACACAACAGATCAACAAAGCCCTGCAGAATGCACACTGCATCATAGCATCCAATAGCATACCATACCATACCATACCATACCATACCACACCACACCATACCACACAACCTGGCCTCTGAGGGGCCCAAAGGAGCCAACAGAGTCGCTCATGGGGGACCATGGCTGATGCCGACACGTGTTGCAGTGTCTCAGCGCCATTGTAGCTCAGCATCACATAGTCTCACAAAATCTTTTTCATGATGGCGACTAGGTCTGTATGCGGCAGCTTGACAGAATAGACTCTTTCGCTGCCCTGCTATTGTTGCCGCACCAGCTCGGCAGTACTGCCGCTGCCAGCAAGTGCTGCTGCAATGATCATTCAGTCAATTTTAATGGGTGACCTGTCTCATGCTTCAGGACCGTACTGCTGCAGCATTGCCAAATTTGGCATCGGCACTTCATTGCTTGAAGCTCCGGAAAATCGTTATAGCGATGCCAGGTCATGAGAAACTTGGGCTGGACCGCTGCACCACCGATGGCGGGTAGCACCTCTGGTTGTGTGCTAATCCAGGTCTTGCTGCTGTGGCACTGCTGCTGCTGCTGCTGCTGCTTGGCCCCCGTCATTCTCATCTTCACTGCCTTCACTTTCACTGCCTCCAGCTGCACCAGCAGCACCTGTTTTCTGTTTCTTCTTGGCCTGCACGCAGCACCAACATGACAATGAGATAATTTCATGCTCCTTGAAGGAAGCTGTGGAAGCAGTGGCGCTGTGGTTGAGTAAACTGTAAACACTATCTGGCAGCTGCAGGGTTGGCCCCCGATGAGCCCGGGGCTGAATCGCCCATGATACTGCTCAACTTGAATGTAACATACTTGAACACTCGACACAAATATCGAGATGTTGCACACCAACATTCCTATGGCATAAACCAGATGACCGGTGACGTATATCAAAAATACCAATCATGGTATACTCTGTGTTGTATGCCGGTATTTGAAAATGGTTGTGACACATATGGCATGTCAGCATTCCCTTGATAATTTGTAACTTACGTAAATGTGCTGCCACTGCTGGCACAACAGTCGGTGGCTACTATACTTATTACCTAGCAGACACATGTTAATTTACTGAGAGCAAACAGCAAACCACTACCGCAGCAATTCCAACATTCACTCCTACCTTCTTTTTGAGTCTTTTCGCTCGCTTTTTTGCTGCCTTGGCCTCTAACTCAGTCTGGGCTTGTTGCCTTTTGGCCTGCAGAATGTGAACACCAAAGATGATGAGTCTAGCTGTGGTTATAGTGGTGTGGCTGACCATACACACAAGGGCATGTGGGACATTTAGGATCGCAGCTCTAGAATTGTCTCCGCTTTGTGTTTGTAAGAGATAATGTCACTTCAGTGGGCTTTCTCCAGTACAGCACTTGGCATCCACCGGCCAGCTGCTGGCAGGAGAAAGCAGTGGGTCCAGGAAATGAGAATCCACACTTGAGGGTTACTCCTTGTACTCAGCAGCAGAATTGAGAGTAAAACGAATAGAGGGCTGATAACAACAGTATGAGCAGAACAGTACCTCATAAGATTCCCGCTCCTGCTTCTCTTGATCTTCCTGCTCCATTTTTCTCAACCTGTCTTGCTCTTTTCTACGTATCTGCAGGCAATGTATATGACAGACGAGAAGGACAGGACGACTTGAACATTTACCTTGTCCGAAAATAGATTGAAATCACTGGGTAGGTTTCAGGCGCAGGGCCGATGGCAGCATTGCTATTGCTGCAAAGTACTGACTATACTAATAAAATCGACATGAACACTCTACACAGCCGACTGTGAATGCTGCTGGACACAGCACAGGCAAACTACTGACTGGTCTATCATGTGCCCTGCATAATGCACGGCAGGGTTCTGCTGCTGTGTAAAGTCGATGCAACAGATGCTCCATTGAACAAGATCCAGCCAAGGATCCATCTCGCGTCTTGCATTACGCTGCTGGCGAGCAAGTGCTTCTTATGCCTTCTTCCAGGTGTGTTGGCTTGAGGTCACTGTGAGTGTCACCCAGTAGACCTGTGCTGGATTGTGTCAGCTACTCACAAGTCGATAATAGTGGAAATCCCCGCTTCCCGCGCCTGCTGCACTGCCTGATACGTTATATATCCGCTGATCGGCTTCGTTGATCTTTTTGAGTTTGGCTTCAAGCTCCTGTGCCTGCAAACGACAACAGCGACAGCTGCTGGACAGCTGCTGGAGAATGTGGGGTGGGCACGCTTATTCGACTGCCAAGAGGCCTTTCCGCAAGAAGTCTGTCATGTCACACGTGATACGCACCTCTTTGATCCTCTGTTCCCGCAACTCTGCTTCCTTTTCCGGGTCCTGAGCAATCAGTGCACCTGCTGTACTTGCTATTGGCACTATGTCCCCCATGGCAGCTGTCAAGCGGTTTTGAACTCGTATGCTAAGATTATGAAGGCCAGAATAATCAGAGTTTGATTATAAACCACAACGGAGCAGTGTGCCGCGACCCACCGCAATAAACAGCTGCTGCTGCAGGTGTACAGCACAACGTGCACCAGCTGCGAGTGGTGATTGTACAATAGACACATTTGGTGTGCTCAGACATCCCAGTGCACTGCCTTGACCCCATCGCAAGGGCTTCAGAAGGACAGGGTCACACAATTGTGTTACACTTCATGGCTTCGATCACGGCGCAAATTGCATACGCAGCCCCAGTCACAACAACACATTTCAACTGGTCTAGCCAAGTGATAGTTTGACCACAACACACAGCACCCAGCAACAACCGTGCGCGAATGGTGTACTGAGCCAAGCGATCGTGTGCTGCTGTACGGTGCTCCCTTCTGTGCAACCCCTCCACTACTATCACGCGATACCATGAGTAATTGTTTACAGCTATTTTAGACATCTTTGAAACTTGTCTGCTCCAAGCGGGTCTCAAGTGGCGGTAGTGAGCCTCAGTGGGGCCCATGACACTGCCACTGCTGCAGCACCTCTGGGTCTCAGGTACGAATAAGCGCGCTGCAATCTCCCTTTTGTTTTGAATGTATATAATGTACATCACTCCTAAGATCGTGAACTGGTTTCATCACTGCTGGTACAGGAGCCCACAGATGTCTCTGCAACAGCACCAGCATCACCCGTCTGCTGTCACAAGCAGGGCCAGCTCTTCATCAAGCAGCTAACTCAGCAGCATCTCAGGTAATCAGTGTACTAACATAACACTGCTGGTTTTGACAGTATAGACGGTTTGATGCAGCGGTCGCTGCTGCAGATGTGGAGCCGTCAACAGTCAGCAACTAGTAGATAGTCCTACAGCAGCCCTGTATTGCACCAGGATGCCTGCCTCTTTGCATTTTGTGCAAACACAACCATCGCTTACTCTGCAAGCCGTATATGAGATCAGTTGACTGAACCAAAAGCCACAATGTGCGGCAGTATGGCCACTGGTAGAGCAGTGATGTGTTTGAAAGGCCTTAGAAGTCCTGCCACAACTCCTTCAAAGCTTTTGCAGCCATCACCTTTCTATAGGAGATACACAAATGACTTGAATTGGTCATCAGGCCAGGACAAGGAATCAGTCATTGATCAGCTTCCACTTGCGTGGCAACTGCCCTATTGCAGGTGTGGTTCTGTAATAGCAGCAGTACAGCCAGCAATGCAGCACCAGCTGCAGCAGCAGCACCTCCCGCAGCCGCCAGCCAGCAAAAGAAACAGAAGCTTCGCAAAGAGAAGCAGCCATCCGCAGCAGCAGATGCTGTAGCGCTAGCATCCAAGCAAGCAGATCAAGAAGCAGCAGACAAGCAGCTGCAACAGCTCAAACAGCAGTACCAGAGCTGTCGTATGCAGGATTACTACAACAACCATCTTTCCAGGGAGCTGATGCTTAAACTGAATGTGGCAAGTGTCAACCAGCTCCCACGGATCAAGAGCATAGACCTATCCATCAATGCAAATGATACTCATGGGCGCAGATATGTGAGTCCGCTTAGTCATCTTTATCCAGTACTGCATGCCCGCTGTTGGTTGATATGCAATAATGCCTGTACTCTGCTGCGACTTGCATGTCCAGTTGAATGGATTGGAACAAATATTCAACGAATAACATCCTGTCAAGACATACTATAAGCAGAAAAATACTGCAACGCCACGACTCTCTAAAGTGAGATATATTTTGATGTGATGAAGGTATTGCAGGAAGGCTACTGGGAAGTAAACTGCTATCTGGAACCTGAAACGTGGTCGACACTTCCGTTCTGCTGTTTGACTGTATGCCATCCCACTCACTCACTCACTCACTCACTCACTCACTCACTCACTCACTCACTCACTCACTCACTCACTCACTGACTCACCCACTCACTCGCTCACTCACTCACTCGCCCACTCACTCGCTCACTCACTCACTCCCTCACTCACTCACTCACCCACTCACCCACTCACCCACTCACTCACTCACTCACTCACTCACCCACTCACTCACTCACTCACTCACTCACTCACTCACCCACTCACTCACTGACTCACCCACTCACTCGCTCACTCACTCACTCGCCCACTCACTCACTCACTCGCTCACTCACTCACTCACTCACTCACCCACTCACCCACTCACCCACTCACCCACTCACTCACTCACTCACTCACTCACTCACTCACTCACCCAATCGCTGTGTCCAGGCTGAGAAGTGGGAGATGCTGCTGCCGGCCCTTGCTCTGGAGTACATCACAGGCAAGCCAGCAACCTATGTTCACAGCACCCTCAAGTACTACCGCAGCAGGAACGCAGTCACAGGTGCGGCTGTCAGTTGAGGTGCAGTCAGTAGTGTGAGGAGGTTTTGGAAGTTTAGGTTTTGGTGGTTTGAGTTCAATGGTTTAGGTGTTGGTGGTTGATCATGGTCCCGGTGGGATCAGCTGGCTCACCTGTCACAGATGAGTTATGTCACGAGAGCATTTGCCACAGCAAAGTTTCCGATTTGTTCCATGGCACTGTCTCTTTTACAAGCGTCTGTACCACTTGGCTGGTTGCTTTCAATACCCGGGCTGATTGCAACAAGCACAATGGTACAGACTCTTATAACAGACTGGCAGCAGCCTTAACAGCTCGGTGATGTTCAGGTCTCTGCGCTGGGGCTGCTCAAGTTTGGAAGTACTTAGCAACGTCCTGCTGTTGTATCTCAAGTGACCATCTGACTGCAGTGCAGCTGTTGAAAGGCTCATGGCGATGACAATCAGTGTTCTGCAAAATGTGTGTGAACTCCACTAGGCCCCTATAATGCATATATCATATCTGCACATAGATATTATTGTGGTTTAGGCGCCTGAGATGTTCTGACATGCAAAATCCCCCCTCCCCCCTCTGAGAAGGTTCTACAATGTATATCCATCAAGTCAGTGTACCACTGCTGCAGAGGCAGACCGTCAACTGAGCACTGTGCTTCCCTACTGGATGTCACTTTTTAAATGTAACAAAATACCATCACAGGTTCGGTGACAGCTCCAGAGGAAGCAAGCATCTGTGGACGCATAACGTCACCTGAGCTCTGTGCTTCCCTGCTGTTCTGCTGCTTTGCAGCTGTGAAGGTACACCTGGTGGGCCGGGAGACCCTGGATTTCCTGCAGAAACTCATCTACATTGTGCTGCCGAGTCAGAATGCATTCAGCGGCATCAGCAGCAGGTCACTTGATGCTGCAGGGAATCTGCATTTCAGGTGCGATGCCAGGCTGCATCTGGGGTTGCATTTTGGTTCTGTTCGTGGCTGGTGTTTGTGACTGAGCTGTGATTGTGAAAGATAGGTTGCTCACGGAAGATGACATATGCTAGAGCGAGTGCTGATCATGCTTGAATTTGGTGGTTGAAAACCACATGGAGTGCAGACTTCCTGGTTTGCTTGCTCTGCAACAGCAAATGACAGAAGGCCCTGTAGCAGATTAGAGGTGATATGCTGATGTGCATGCACCGGCAGCAGCAGCGGCGGTTGTAGCAGCAGCAGTAGTAGAAGCAGCAGCAGCAGATTGCACCTGTCAGCGTCATTCTGTTAGCGTGTCTGCAGCAGCTTATTCAGGGCAGGGGGACTGCAGCAGCAGGAAATGCAGGCTTACCAGCTAGGCACACCTTAGTGCATGCCTGTTGAATGTAGACATCCTCGAAATGTCACAAGTGACCACAAGTACATGCACACCATGATGCTTTTGATTTTTTTTGAATGCTTTCCAATTCCTGCAGGCTCCCCAAGATGATTAACTTCCCGGATTTCGAGGAGCAGTTTGAGATCTTTGAAAACCTACAGAGCTTGCATGTGAGTGTCAATCTTGCCAACACCCAGGGGCACAAGGGGCGCAGCCAGCTGCTGATGACGGGGCTGCAGTTACCAATGTTGGCCAGGAAAGGGGAAGTGGTTGATGGGGAGCTGAATCAGCCGGCTGCTGCAGATGATGCAGCTCCGGCAGATCTGCCTTTAGAGGCATCTGAGTATGATGCAGAGGGTCCAGCTGCTGCAGACACCTGAGCATGGAGCATTGTCTCGAGAAGGGCCCTTTGACATAGTGTCAGGTCATCCACAATGCTGTTTGGTAACAACATGCTGTACTGCTGCGGATGGCAGCGTTTGTGCATCCATAACTAGGCAGCAGACCATGTGCAGCCCGCACACGAACTTCATGCGGTTTGTGGCATGTAAAACCTTGGCCCAATGTTCAACCCAACCGTAAGGCTCACTTCCGTAGTCCATAAGCTTGCCCTAGTGCGCACCCAGCATGCTACCAGTTTAACAACATCTATCATTGTGTGTTTATATGCGCTGGAGGGGCCAACTTGGCTGGAGGTTGAACCCAATCCATGCACTCCTTTCCTGATGGCCAGCTCCTTTGTGCCTTCTGAGTCCCTGGATTCATTACTGTCATGATCACAGAGCTGGAAAGGTCTGTCAGGACAGCGTGTGTCCTGAGTACTCCCTGGTGCTATAGCACTCATTGTCAACAGCAGCTTCCTTGACCACTCCATCCCCTCCTTGCTCTACGTGAACTGATACAAAGCAGCAGAGCCTCTGGCACACAACAGCACCAGCTGCACTGACTACTCATGTCTCCGAGCTTTGAAACATCAGCTGTTTTCTGCTGACGACACTTCTCGCAAAGCACAAAATGGAGGCCGATGCCATCTAGATCCCCGGGAGACTCTGCAGGACGACCAACGGGTGCACCCGACCACATGATTGTTGTACTCGCGGCAACGGACCAGCCTGGATGGTGAGGCACTGCAGATGATCTCCCGCTGTTGCTACCCAGGTATCCTGCAGCACTGCTGCAACTGCATCGACATCTGGCATGCAAGCAACAGCAGGCTCGTCAGCAGGCTCGACCAGCGGTACCTGCTGCTGCTGCCCTATCAAAGGGTGCATGGTGACTGTGCTGTGCTGCTGAAACCGCAGCCATATCTGCTGCTGCATCCTTCTATCCATGTTTGCCATGCAAGCTATAGTAGAATCACCCACAGCATCCTTAATCGTAGCAGCAGCACAGCAAAGTCACCATGCAGCAGCGTTTGGCGATACATCCCATGTTGGATTTGAGAGTGGCAAAGCAATACTTCAAGCAGTGCTTCCCTTTGAGAATGGGGAACTAATCCATCCTGTGTTCAACAAGTTGTTTCAAAACAACTTGTTGAACACGAGATGGATTGGTTTGACCACTGCTTGTTTTGTGCAGCTGTGACAGCGACAGCGAGTGGTCAAGCAATGCAGCACGGGTCGTGCGGCAGGAGTGCAGGAGCGAATTTTGCTGTTGTAATGGGACTCCTGAGGGTTCTAGCTTGCTCTTGCGGCGGGCTGCCTGGCTTACCCGCTAGGCACACCTTAGTGCATACCGGTATGCCTCTTGAATGTAGACACCTTTGACGTGTCACGGGTGACCCCATGAATGATGTTGCATGGTATCAAGCTCTTTTACACCCATGCAGCTTTGTGCATAAATCCTGAGGCCGCAGACCATGTTGGGGTGTTATCAGACTGTAGTAAACAGACAACAAATGACCCTACTTGGGTTTGCTCGAGTGCGTCCTGTTGCCGGTGGCACCTCGGCCACACAATCCACATGGTAGTGGCCATCTTGCCGTTTTCGCTTTGTACTACCTCCGTTGTGCCACCTGAGCCCCTTGATTCTCTACTGCCGTGATCGAAGAGGTGGAAACGTTTGCAACGGCAGCAGTGAGCGTCAACAGCAGCTTTCTTGAGCACTCTATCCTCTCCTTGCTCTACAAGAATCGATACAAAGCAGCAGAGCAACAACAGCAGCAGCAGCAGTACCAGCACCAGCCGCCTTGAATAATCAGGACTCTTTTTCAACAGCTGTTTCTGCTGATGGGCTCGTCTCGCAAAGCACAAAATGGAGGCCGGTGTCATGGAAGACCGACAGGTGGTCGTTGTACTCGTGGCAAGAACGACAACGGACACATCTTGTTTTGTGGCGTTTGCACCCGCAACAGCTGTTCCGACATTAGAGACGCTGCATTTGAAACACTTAGCAGTCGCACTTGTCCGTATGCACTTTTTTGCCATTGCTTGCTTGACTGCCAGCAGACTGCCGGCTTCGTGGCCTCGCACGTCACCAAGCTGCGATTGGGCACAGTAACACTTTCTTCAGCATATTTCAGGTCATACAGGAGTTTGATAGCAGCTGGAGCGGTCGTTGAGAAGTAGAAAGTCCACAATCCGGCATACCATGTGAGTGAGGCTCAGGCGCAGCATCGTGTCGTCAATTTGCTTGATTTTGTGTAGATATAGCACACAGTTGCAGTTGTCATCAGCGAAAGCACTTAAAGCTGTGACCATGCCGGACATGCGTTTCGACCACCTGCCTCCATAGTACAAGCTATAAGCTTCAGTCGAGCCGACATTTGACGTTATAGTAGCTTATCATACATCTATCACGCAGCAGACACCTTGCCAAGCAATCATTCGTGCATCTGGCCACCGCTCCTGGGGACCACGGCAAAATCCATGAGGACACGTAGCGGCAACAGCGTACACAATCTTTCTATGCCTATGCAGTTCAATCTTCGTGGCAGATGTCGCAGAAAACCGCACGCAGAAGGCGGTATCCTGTAGCCAAGGTCAAAGGAGGTTGGACCGATGCTGAGGATGAGGCGCTCAAAACGTGAGCATGGATCCATCATAGTCACTGCCTGCAGCAAACACACGTGGTTGTTTTGAATTATCAGCTGCCAGCAGCATCTCATCGTAGGGCCAGCTGGGGCCCTGTGCAGTGCAACATCTCCTCACTGCCGTCATCTGCAATCCTACAAAGACAGTGTCTAGCAAGTAGATGAGAATGGCACCGGGCCGCAATCTGCGTGGCCTACATCATGCTGCGATGTTTGTTGGTGCAATAGGTTGGTAACTGAACATGGGGAAGGCAACTGGAGTGCCATTGCTCGCTGCCTGAACACCATGTTCAACAAGAGTGCCGATGAAGGCCGCATAGGCAAGCAGTGTAGGGAGCGCTGGAACCATCATCTGCGGCCAGACATACGCAAGGATGCATGGACAGAGGAAGAAGAAGAGCAGCTTGTAGCAGCACACAAAACGTGAGCCTGGTGGTAGACTAAAACAGTGTTGTTGCGGCTTTGTGTGCCATTTTTACCTGCTTAGTGTGACATCCATCACCACCTTGCTCAACCAGGCTGCATTGGTAGCAAGTCCTACGTGGCTGCCCAGTACGGACTCAGTGGCTTGGAGGCAGCTGGTCCCAATACGCAAGAAGCACGGACCTTCAACTCGTATATTTTGTTCTATGTAGTGAGAGTGATGAGAGGACTATTCTTTTTATGTTGACATCTGAAAGCACTTATTTTTCTTCATCTGTGTTGTGTACAGCTATGGCAACCGCTGGAGCGACATAGCCAAGCTGCTTCAAGGGCGAACTGAAAACGCTGTCAAGAACCACTGGAACGCCACACTTCGCCGCAAAGACCTGCTGCACAGACCCAGTAGCAGCAGCCAAGCACCACCAACAGCACTGCGCAGCTACATGGTAGCTATCGGCCTGCTGGCGCCACCACCACTCAGCACAGCACAACAGCAGTGTCAACTGCCAGAGCAGTTGGAGTTGGGCAGTTCAGCTTGTGACGTGTCACAGCCAGAGGTGCGCAGGTGCTCAGCAGCAGTAGACCAGCTGCTGGAGTGTGCTGCATATCCAGCACAGCAGCACAATGATGACACCTCCCCCTGCAGCAGCGCTACAAGCAGTCCCAGGTCACGCAAGCGCAGCAGCAGCATATTCCGTTGCCCGGATGCTGCAGCGAATGCTGGCATCCAGGTGCCACCTGCAGCAGCAGCTGCCCTGACTGCCATGGAGCAGCATCAGGATGCCAAACGCCACAAGCAGGCAGCAGTACCTGGTCAACTGCGCTCAGATCAGCAGCAGCATCACTCGTCCTGTGTTTCTCAGGAGCTTGGAGTTGAGCTGCTGTGTGGGCGTCCACAACAAGAGCAAAGGCTGGCACATGGCAGCCCTCTCGACAGTCCTGTGGTGAGCCCAAGCATCAGCTCAGAGCACAGTGCTCATGGCAGCTGGCAGGACCTGAAACATATGGCAGCTGAGTCAGCAGAGCCCCAGCAGCTGCATGAGCTGCAGCTGCAGTATTCCTGTGAGCCGACAATTCAGCAGCAGGGACCTTGCGACAACATGCCACAGCTCTGGCAGCAGCACCAGCAGATGCTGGCGATGCAGCAGTTGCAGCAGTTGCTCATGCAGCAGCAGCCAGCAGTGGGGTGTTACTGGGACGGCAGACGGCGCAGCAGCAGCTGTGAGGCAGTGAACTATTACTATGACCCCTGTCAGACGGCACCAGCATCAATAGCTGCAGTGGAAGATCCACTGCAGATCAAGCCTCTGGTGCTTGATATGGGGTTAGATGCAGCAGCAGCAGCGGATGTTTCAGTTGATGATACAGTGACTGACCTACAAGCAGCCGAGTTGATGCTGGCTCTGAAAACAGCGGTTGTGCCAGCGTTTGCAGCAACAGCACAGGCCTGCTAAGCTGCCAAACTGTTTTGATGGGTTCCTGGCTGGCTGTGCATCTGTGTGCTGTCCCTCCACAAGGACCTAAACCCAACACTGCGTGTGTAGTGGGATTCCAGTGTAGCTGTGCATCTGCAGGCTGAGTGTGTGGCTGGTTCAACGGGTTGTTCGGCTGTGTGACAAGCTTTTGACATCCTGACCCCCGGAGCTTCACATAGTGTGACTTGTTCCTGGTCGCTTTTCTTACAATGGATGGACTCTAGACATATCGTACGCAGTGTTCTCATCTGTTCTTCTGGTGTGCTGTCAGCATCAACCCATGCATTGCGCAGTTGTTGAGGTGTTCTTTGGCATTGTGTGCTGGTCAGATGCACCAGCGCGTGTTTTTCGCATGGACCACGACGCTGCAGCTCATGATCTGAGGCTGTCGCCGACTTGACAGCTGCAGCAGCACAAGCACTATGTGGCCTGTGACCGAATGGCTGGCTGACTGACATGTTGGCGCGCAGGGATGACACTGGTGTGTTGTGATTAGGAGTCGACTTCTTCAGCTGACCGACCTGGTACTGGTATCCACGGTTGTGAATCAAGATATGATTGTTGCTGGCTGCTGGGAAAAGAATAGGCAGTGGTTGTGTTCCGACTCAATAGTATAGGTAATGTGCTCGCAGCTCTGTTTGCTTGTAGCTAGTTGAGTGTGTACTTCCCAGCACAGCAGCAATCTCTGCCGTGTGTGTATGTGTATTACGGCATCTCCCATCTGCTGTCCTGCAGCAGGCCTGTTGTTTGTGCCATGCGTTGTTTCCTCCTCAGCCGGTTCCTGTGTGCGCTGACAAGTTTGTCTGGTATGTTTGCGTCTGGACTACTCAATACCAACTACAGCAGCTGTAGAAGTGGTGTGTGTATGACCTGTTTGTGGTGTGGCACTGGGCATGTTGCTCCTCTCCAGGCAACCCTCCTCCCAGGGGCTATCCTCTTTTGATTGACTATTGGCTCATGCGTGTACTGTATGCCATGGAATTGTGTTCAATTCAGTCTGATTGTAGATCACCAGTTTGCACATATTGTGCGACACACAGGACCGTCTCCATAGGAAGAATTGCAGGACAGCACTGTGCCGGACTTTTGTGTCTCTGTCTTTGTGTGCGTGCTGCCGTAGCCTACTATCTACCTACCGACCTGGCACACAACAACACAGCACCTCACGGCTACTGTTGTTATGTGTCATTGAACCCAGCCTCTTCTTTGGTTGCCATTGATTGCTGTGCTGGAGGGTTGCCAATGGGTTTGAGATAGCACAGCTTAGTAAAATTTTTGCCGAAGACTTTTTGTTGCTTCACGACCAACGCGATGACAGTTCTTGGGTTGCAAGTCATGCAGTCTCCATGCACTGCTGAACTGTGTTATCATTTGCACAAGGAGTTGCTTGGCTTACATGGATGCTATATTCTGTGGCTCCTGGTCCCTACTCCTCAGCTGTGGGCAGGGCCTACTGTCCAGAGCTGCATCTGAGCAAGCAAGGCGACTCCCGACTTTGTCACACACTTGTGTCAAAGGAAGAGAGACTAGTGTGTGATTTTTTTGGGAATGAGGTGCACAATACCACCTTTTGGCAGTGATGCCCATCACAACAGATCAATTGATTTTGTGCATGCCTGGCAGCGGTGTTGTTACAGCTCAGGTCTGCTTGATGAGACCAGCTATTCCGGATTATTCATGCACAGTGGCCTTGTTAGGCTGGCTGGCAGACCTATTTCACATCACATGAGCGCATGTGCATATGCTTGACATGCATACATGGGTCCTTGGATTGCATGTGGCAGTTGCAACTGCCAATAGGTATACTACAGCATTGGTGTTGGGCAGGTGCAGGTGCCCACAATCAGTGTGCCAGTGTTGCCCTGCTTATTCACCGTGGAGGACGCGGATGCCATGCATGGCATGCAACAAACATATGCATCATAGCTTGAATCCCAGCCCTGTGCCTGGTTGCACTGGTGGTTGCTCCTGAACAGCACTCTGACTTGCTGTGCATCATCATATTTTGTCGGGCATTTTCTGCATGCACCTCAAGTGGAGGCTGCAGTTCTCTGCCAGCTGGCTTCGGATTTATTGTTGTGGGTGCTGCATTCCAGGTGACATCCTGAAGTTGTCGCTGTCATTGCTCACAGGATGCATTGCAGTGACGGCACACAGTGTGATGTTCTCCACATACATGTTGCCTATATACTGGCTGCAGGGCAGGATAAACCGCTTAGTGCGTACTAAGTGTATATAAGCATCTTTAGCAGTTGACGGGGCATTATGGGCCATCCTTGTCATGAGTGAGTGGTCCCCTGTAACTCCTTCTAAAGAAACCAGTGTGGTTGGTTGAAAACCGCTAGCTTGCGCCGACTCAGCTGATCAGCTCTTGAGCCTCAGCAGAGGCTCCCAAAGGGCTCGTTCAACTTGCGGGGATCCCCCCATCCTGATACGGAGCATCCGATGATCAAACTCTTTCAGTGACCACATGGCAGCTTGCCAGTACTGCCAGCATGTCTGTTGTTTTGTGTCTATCAACGACAATTCTTTGTCAGCTTGGCGGACCGGATCTGTGTCGGTCGCTGAGTGCCAGTTACTGAATTGCCGCTAGTAGCGTTGATCAATCAGGATGGTATGCCATAAAGGCTGTTGATAACAGCAGACAGCTTTCCACACAATACTGAGGACTGGATGCATCCATTATGATAGTGCTGCACAATTTGCACACAATTTCGAAACAAAACTGAGGACTGAATGCCATCCACTGTGATAGTGCTGCAGAGGTCTCAAGTGCTGCACTGCACCAGCGGCTGGTGCCACTGGTACCCTCCCACTGGCGGGAGATTATATACTATATATGGCATATCTGAGAACAGATAATCACACTGCGGCTCTCTGCCAGTGGCCCAGAACACGCCCAGGTCAGGATATATATACACACTTGTATGCATGCAACCCACAAACCAATGCACTGAAACCTTCTCCAGCCAGAATGGAGTGGCACTCCATTCCAGATGGATTGCCATGACCACAAGGCACTGCAGCAGGTAAGTACTCAGCATGCTGTCGTATGCTCAGAACATGCATTAATTGCAGGACCAGCCAACTCTTACTACGCTCATACCCCCAACACAACAGAAGAACCCTTGCCTGTGCCCAACCCCTTGACAAATTGCTTCTACACGCCTGCTGTTGCTAACTGCTGCTCTACACCCTGCTGCTCCTGCTGCAGTGCTTCATTGCTGACTGCGATCCACTTCTCCAACGTGTCTGCTGCCTTCCCTGCACGCTGCACCTCCTGAGCTAGCAGCACGCCCTCCTGCGGCGTCGCTGTGACCTTGGCTGCTGCTAGGGCATATCCTGCATTGAGGTTCAGGGCATCTGCCACAGGCCCCCGAGCGCCGCCAAATACGTCCCGGAGTATTTGGGCATTCAGGGCTGAGTCCCCACCTGAGCAAGATGAGATGGTACACGACAGATAACAACCAGCACAGCAGTGGGTTGTAGAACATATGTACAGTATATCAGGCTGGGACAAGCAGTGCATGATAGTAGCTCAGCAAGGTTATGTTATGTTGCGACCAACTGGAGTCTGTAATAGAGCTAGATTGATTCAGCAACGCTCTAGTCGACTGTACATGGGCGACCACAGTGCATGTGCAATTGATTCGGTTGTGTTGAGCCAGAGCAGCAGATATCACAGCCAGCTGCAGCTGCTAGTAGTTTCTCCAGCGTGAGTTGCTGCGTACCACATTCTGCACGCTACAGGACTCATTACGCATCCAAGCTACATAACTGCTTCTCTTGCACAGCAAGCGCAGCACTGGAGTGCTGCAAGAGCTGGTCCTACCTGCCAAGTCCTTCACTTCACAGCGTGAAATGCCAACATCCAGAGGGTCCAGGGTATAGTGCTTGAGCTGAGCTCCTGCTGTGACTTCTACTACGTCTGCAGGGCCCATGGGAGTGAGCTCATCTAAGCCCATGGAGTGAACCACCAACGCCTTCTGCATACCCAGCCGCAGCAGCGACTCGCCCATGAGGCCGCTGATTGAGGGGCTGTAGACGCCGACAAGCCCATAACTGGCCCCCGCAGGATTGAGCATGGGGCCCAGGATGTTGAAAATTGTGCGGATCTTGAGAGATGATCGAATCGGCCTGATGCGCTTCATTGCTGGATGGTATCTAGGAGCATACATGAAGCCTAGATTGGCTTCAGTAATGCACCGTGAGACACCTTCGGGCCCGAGGTCGATGGCGACACCTAGGGCTTCTAACACATCTGCACTGCCACATAGGGACGACACGCTGCGGCTGCCGTGCTTGGCTACCTTGGCTCCAGCTGCTGCTGCAATGACACATGCGCCTGTGGAGATATTAACGCTGCCAATGCCATCGCCACCGGTTCCCACGATGTCAACTACGTCATTGTGTGTGCTAACCTGCTGTACTTCTGACAGCATGGCTCGGGCAAGCCCTGCTACCTCTGCTGCTGTTTCACCCTTGGCACGCAAAAGGACGAGAAATGCGGCTGCCTGCTCAGGCATGAAGTCTGCCAGGATGTCCATCATGGTGTCCTGAGCCTGCTTTTCCGTCAAGTCCTTTCTTTCGATCAGCATTTCTAGGACATCTCGCAATGGAGGGGTAGCTGATGCTGGCCTGGCCAATCGCCGCTTTACATGCCGGGTGACTGGTAATGCAAAGCATGATGAGCATGTTCTATGCTGCCTGAATGAGGCACTGCGCAACTTTGTGCTGGCCTGCATATCTGTTGTCGAACTTAGTGAAGCGGGCAGGAGCGCCAGGCGTCCGTGGAGGGCACAATTGAACAAATGGTAGAGTATACGGAATGTTTTATGCCGGCCAGAACGTGTTGTCTGTCTGATTGCACGAAGAAGCTCAGAAACAACAGATCTCGGCACAATGCAGCACGATGTGCACTTACAATAATATGTAAGTTGTGTGTTAATGTAGATCTTGGTGAACGATATGACGCGGATAGGTCCCTCAATACAAAACTGTAAGAGCTGTCAAACGAACATGATGTGCCCCTGCACAGGCGTCAGTGGCACTCATGCACAAAAAAAATAGTGCATCAAGCATATGATTCCTGTTACAATCATTGGCGCATCTCGCGCCCTGCTTACTGCTCGTCAACCGGCTCTGAGCTACTTTCCTTGCAACTGGCACTCCCAGAGTGTTAGCTTTAATTTAACAATGTATAAAAATACGATAAACAATTTCACTAGGGTTTATGAGAAAGCTAAACAGCCCAGGCACCCCACGCAGCAGCAACTGCTGCAATTTGGCTCCTGACCTACAACAGCTGAAGCCTTAGACCCGCTGCAGGGTCTGTTGAAGTAGCCATGCACAATGCTGGCCCCAGATAAGCCGGTGGTACAACCATTACTGGAGGATGTGCAAGCCCCTTGCAGGGTGAGGTAACAGCACAGTCACTGCTGCTGAGCAGCAGTAGCAGCAGCAGTGGCAGCAGCAGAAACGCCTATGCAGAAGATAGCAGATAATCAGTACAGAGCTGCTACAGCGCGTGCGCATGCTGGAGTCCCAGCAAGCAACTCTGGACTTTGTCATCAGCGGCTGGTGATACCAGCGCCATCATGCAACACAACCTCTGGATGGCTTTGAAGGAGCTCCATCATCGCTCAGACAGCCAGCTCTCCTCTGAGTTTGCCAGTTTGCTTGACTGAGCGTCAATTATCACCATCAGTATTGGCACCCTTGCCATGATGGCACCCTGCGAGATCATCATAATGTTGATAGGTGATAAGCAGTAGCAGAGTAAAAGAAATTGAGCCGTGCAGCACGGTGAGAGTAAATATTCACTATCACTTCCCAGCAACAGTGACGCCTAGCAGCCTGTGGTGTCACTAACCTACTGCTAGTCACAGGCTGCTAGTCATACGAGACACAGCAAGCTTGCGCACCATGTCCAGGTTGAACAAGAGATGCTGCTGGATGCTTCAGGATATAATGACATGCGACGGATTTGTTTTGATGCGTACGCTTTTAACTCACCAGTATGCCTTGTGAGCATGTGCGATATTGATATGATAACATGCGCCCACTGGCAGTTTTGACCCAAAAGCATTTCATCACCGCTCTCACCTGAGAAGCTGTGGCCACTAGAAAACTCACAGCCATTCAGCCACCACTGCATTTGCGGCAATATACGCACTGCTTGCAGCCCTGCAGGTCTTCACTTGAGCTCTGCAACTCATTGTCTGCTGAAGCACTTCAATCCGAGGCACTTCAATTCTCAACTGGCGGCAGCTGCCGAGCAGGTCCAACTCCATTGCAAGCTGTGGCAGCCTACTTGTTGACCTCACAACCTGCTGATGAAGCAGTGCACCTCAACGAACAGTTGCTGGTGGCTGTCCTGCAGGTTCTGCTGCTGCTGCTGCAGCTGCTTGTTCTGCCTGCTGTGCATGCTGTGCCCGTCTTTGAGCTAGGTACATCAGCAGCGCCTCTTTCCCTTGTTGGGTGGCCGAACTGGTGGCGAAGTGTGCTGGCACAGCTAAGGGGCCTTCGGCTTCCTCTAGTGCGGCTCTGAACGCTGAGATGTTATGTGCTGGGGACGGCAGCCGGGGTTTTGACTTGTCAGTTTTGGTGAAGACAAGTGTGACAGGGAGGCGGCGTTTGGTGAGCCATGAGACACCTGCTAGGTCCTGCAGGGGAAAGTCATCATGGGTCCAGAGGGTTGAATAGAAGGACAGATTCGAACCAAATCCTAGTGGGTTGTTTGAGAAATGAATTCTGCTTTTGAGTCCCTACAACTACCCATTGAGTTGTAGAGATGTTGCTGCGCCTGCTAGCTTGATGCTGGGTGTCCTTTGAGCAAGTCGCTGGTGGTTGATAGTACAACTGCCAGAGCTACACTCTGCAGAAACCTGAGCCTCTACAAACCAACAAACTGGGGTTGAGAACTGAAAAAGGTGGGTAAGTAGGTGTTGTTGTCATACGTTGTGCTTCAGCGGCGGGCTCTGCTGGCAGCTGCAGCTGCTGTCAACACAACATCCCAGGGGAAGCAAGAACTCTAGCCAGGGCAGCCTTACCATCTCTTTAGGTGGCAAACTTGCATCCACCAGCAGCAGTATATCAATCAGGTTCCTGCGTGACTTGAAATACTGCTGTGTGAAGGCGTTCCAGTCTGCTCGAGTGTCTTTTGAGACAACAGCGTAGCCATATCCAGGACAATCAACCAGGCACCAGCTACGATTGATGAGGTAATGGTTGATTGATTGAGTCTTGCCTGTATATAGCCAAGCAGCAAGGCAATACAGGGGCCCTCAGCACGTCCAGCATGAAGAAGGGTGTTGTTTGGTCAGTACTGTTCACAAGAAGTAAGTACTGTTCACAAGTATGCTATCAAAAGCGATTGAGCCATGCAGCTAGTATATATGGCATGCCCCATACTCGACTGAACCCATCTATGCTGACCTGGTTGCTTGGATACCTTCGCCAGCGACCTGTTGCCTACAAGGTAGTTCACCAGCGATGATTTGCCAACATTACTTCTACCAACTATGGCCACTTCTGGAAACCGCTCTGGCGGCAGTTGGCTGTAGCTGTAAGCACCAGTCATAAACTCGGACGACTTGACGATCGCGTGCTTCTGTGATACTTTTGGTAGCATGCACCACAACGGGATGTGTGGTTGCAAGACATTAGTCGGCTGACTTTTCGGCGTGTCGTTGTGAGTCCTTACAGTACTGTATTGCTGCCTGCTGTTGGCTAGGCTGTCTGAGACTAACGACACCCGACAGGGCGTGGATTGCGCAGTCACTTGGGCTTTCAAAACTCTGAAATGGCCCAATAATGCTGATGTGAGCTGCACTGCGTTCATCGGCAGAGTGCGATGACAGGTGTCGGATGCTGAGAGCAGAGGTGCCAGTCCCTTATTAGAGTTTGGCCATGCTGCTTTAGTGTGTACATTGCAAGCCTCAGGCTTCTACAACGCTTGCTCGTTGGCTCTGGGTAGCGGTTCTGGCTGAGTGTGGTCTCGTCGCGTCCTTCTGTGTCCAGGTAAGCCGTCAGATGTGCATTGTGCACACTACCAATTTCTTTTATTTTGAGTAATTCTATCTTTCTGTCCGATACAGGGCACCACACGTGCCTGGCAACAAGTTGCGGCCGTCTGTGTCGTCAGTGGCGATCAAGCGGAATGGCCAAGGGAAAGAAAAGCCCTGTGGCAAAAAAGCCAGAGACTGTATTGGATGCTGAAGTGAGTCTAGCCCAGGCTATGCCTCTGCCGATAGGCACGATTGTCCACGTCTACCACATGCATGCATGTCCCTCAGCCGCCCATTGGCCCTTATTGTCCAATAAATGCACATGAAATACGTTTTAGACCCCTTTGATGCATCAAACTACATTGCTGCGTGCAGGTTGCCCAGAAGGTGACTGCTCTGAAGAATGAGGGCAACAAGATGTTTGCCGAGCGCGACTACACCAAGGCTATTGAGCAGTATGAGGAAGCAATGAAGATGCTGCCGGATGGAGCCGCTGAGCGTGCTGACCTGCTCTGTAACAAGGCAGCCTGCTTCTATGCAGTCAACAAGTGGGTGGACCACAGCAGCACCAACTTCAACATATCGTTTTTTGACATCATCCACATTGCATGCATCCATTCAGCGTTATGCTGTAGAATTTTGAGATCTTGCGAGCCCATGGATCGAGTATTGGTGGTAGTTCTATACTGTAAATCCTCTGCAAGGCCAGGCTCTGCTATTGCACTTCCTCTTGCTCTTCCTCAGCTGCTGCTGGCGAGCAACAGAGGCCATTAGCCCCTGGTGCAATCCCGATGCATATGTTGAAGTTTATCTAAAATCATGTTGCAGTCGAAGCAAAGTGATCCACTTCGTTGTGTACTTACCCTGATATCCTGCAGGCTCAAGGAGGCTGTCAAGGAGTGTGGTACTGCTCTGGAGGTTGCTCCTAACAGCATCAAGGCACTCAGGCACAGGGCTAAAGCCCTGGAGAAGCAGGGACTGTACAAGCAGGCACTCACAGACATCCAGGTGAGCTGCCACACCTCTTGCATCGCAGTGTTTACTGTGGGGTACGACAACAACAGTGTTAATTCAATATATTCCAATCTCATGCGACACCAGACTGATAGTATCGAAGGGAACTGCGCTGTCTGCATGCCGCTGCATCACTATAACCTCAACCCTACGTACACCCCACTGCTGCTGCGCCCTGTGTAGGCAATCAACAAAACAGAATCTGCCAGCGATGACAGCAGGGAGGCCGAGCGGCGTCTGAAAGACCTCGTTGCTGGGCGCCGTCCCTCTCTTGCGAATGGAGGAGCTCGTGCAGCTGGCCCCACAGGCAGCCAAGCAGCAAGGGGTACTAGGAGCTTCGGTCAGTGGCCGTTCAGCGCCAAGTGCAGCTTGGGGAATGAGACTCGCCTCGTGCAGTTGACAGCTTCTGCTGGCTATGGGGATCTGCAGCAGCAGATCAAGACAAAGTTTCCCAACGCAGGTAAGCTGTTTGTTGTAGACCTGCAGACCCTCACATTACGGATGTTACTGCAGGTTGCAAATCCAATCAAATGTCCTGCTTCTCTCCACAGCAAACCCAGCATGCTTGCTGAAGCTGTGGGTCATGTATGTGTGTGTCTCATGGCCCAACAGGTGACTTTGTGCTGAAGTATGTTGACAAGGACGGGGATTTGGTGACTATCACCAACCGTAACGATGTCCAGGCGGCACTGACCGAGGCATTGAAGCAGATGGACAGGAGACTCGGCATCATACCGCCAATCAGGGTGCAGGTCGTGCCAGCAGACAAGGTGCGAGCAACATTAGCTTGTGCAGGCACTGCTGTTGCAATTGAGTAATAGCTGTCATATTCCATTCCTGCTATGGGAAGACGCACATATAGTTACAAATACAAGTGCATCAGTCAAGACGTGAGTAACAACATAGCTCCAGTACATGTTGCAGCAGTTGCTAGAAGTTTATGTCACTCACTGAGGACCAGTCGCAGCATGTATGCATTCTGGCGAGTACAACACCTGGCTGCATGTAACTCTTCATCAACATTTTCTCCATGATGGCAGGCTGATGTTCCTCCAGTACCTCTTGATGAATCTCCTGAGGCTCAGCGCCTGTACCAGCAGCTTGCAGCAGCCCAGCAGGCACAGCAGGCAGCCCAGCAGCAGGCTCTGCAGCAGCCAAAGCAGCAGGCACAGACCAGCAGCGGGGAGATTGTGGAGATCGATGACTTCCTGGTGGAGTTTGTGCACTTATTCAGGGAGACAACCGGCATTGACTCTGACAAGTAGGTTGGGCCTGCTGGATTAAGTGCTGTTACAGGCTTCCCATCTTCGGTTTAGGCTTACAACTGGTCTGAATTGCTGCAGTGTCGCCATCTGGCTTTGATAGCAGCGCTGTGCACAAAGGCAAAGTTTGCCGGCTGTTTAGAGGATGATGGACCGGGACAGCACAATCTGTTGCACCTATGACCAGCTCAGGTCCCACGCATGCTGATGGTACCTGTCCTGCTTTGTTGGGGATGACACACAGGCACATTGACTACACCAACGAGGGCATGAGCACCCTCACTCGTGCCATGGATGCCACTCTCCGCTCTGATGCTGCCGAGCCTTTGTTTGACAAGGCCATTGAGCGGTTCAAGGAGGTTATTGCCAGCGGCTACCTCAACTGGGCACAGGTGGGAGCAAAAAACAAGTGTCCTGCAACCGGATCCTGCAGGACCACTGCAGGAACCCCATTGGCAGTTGCAGGACATGTAGGGTATGGCATTGGTAATCCACATGATTCCTCCCACCTGCCGCCAACAGCTGCTGTCTGCTATTATTGTTGCTGCTGTTTGAGCAGGTGTACGTCTACCGCGGCCACAAGGCCCTGGAGCTGGCCGCTCTGGATGGCAAGGAGAACATTTCTCCAGAGCTGGCGCAGCAAGTGAGCATTTTGTTCCTTGCAGCAAACAGTATCCTGCATACATCCAGGACCTAGGACACACCTCAGGAGACTACAGCAAAGATACTGTGCCTCGCCACTGACATGTGTTATCGCCCTGTTTACGGCTCAGTGCGCATAGGACATATGCCATGACAAGCATGTGCTTGCAGCCCTTGCTCACCTTGAGCGTGGAGAGCAGGGATTGACTTTTAGGTGCTGAGTTGGGTTTGGTTGGGTTCTCCACTGAGGCAGCTTGAATATTCCTGCAGGTGCTGGAGCAGTTTGACCTCGCTGAAGCCAAGGTAAAGGAGGCACTGGCAGTGAAGGCAAACTGGTTTGATGCATACCTGCAACTGGGAGGTAAGAGAGGGCTGTCGGTACTGCAGTAGCTGTGCAAGCAGTCTCTTCAGCATGGCTGCCTGTGACAGATTGGGTTGGTTGCTTGGCTCCAGGCCTACGACTGTCAGCATATTGGCTGCAGTGCATGCGTGCTGTAGGCTACTGCTGGCAACTACCGTGAGGTGTACGCAGTAACACAGCATTAGCATTTACTGCTACTGCTGCTCCGGCTTTTTGCTGTTTCTTCTGCTTACCAGGTATCGAGTTTGACCGTGCTAAGCTTGCTTCCCAGCTGCTGGTGAAGCCACCACCAAGCATTCCTGAGGGTGTGCAGGAGGGCACCCCAGAGGCAGAAGCAGCAACAAAGGCATACAATGATGCATCACAGACCAACACAAGAGAGGCTCTTGCAAAGCTGAAGGTGGGTGGATGCACGCCTCTTGGGACAGGCACATGCAGGAACTCCAGCTAGAGCAAAAACAGGAGCGGCATGAAGGGTTTTGACGCTGCCGTTTTGGGATACAGCATGTGGGATGGGGGCCAGGCTGAGTGGCAACACCGGCCATTGTTGGCTATTTGAGCACCAGTCTGATGTGCATGGCTTTCCTGTAACTGCTTTAGCATGTCTCCCAGTGCACATAAGGCATGTTGGAATGCAATGGTCCGCTGTCGCTGCAGGCTGCCAATGTGACCAAGGCTGAATGCCACATCAAGACCATGGAGGGCCTCTATAAGCAGGCATATGAGTCAGCAGTAGCATACGAGCAGGAACGCAAAGCAGATCAGGAAGCCAGGCAGCAGAAGCAGGACAAGCAGCAAGGCAGCGAAACAAGCACAAGCGGCAAAGAAGCAGCAGCAGAAGGCCAGCAGCCAGCCATGACGGTTTCTTCACATGCTCGCATCATGTACGGCAACCAGCTGTATGAGTGGAGTCAGATGCTGGCGGCAGTCGGCAAGGAGTGGCGGCCAGTACTGGATGAGGCCGTGAGCTGCTTCAAGGAGGCTGGCTGCAATGAGGCGGATATCCGGGGGGCATTGAAGAATCACACACAGGTAGGCCTGCAGTGCTGACTGGGCACAATCTGTGTGGGATGTGCCAAGCGGTAGGAGCAGTGGGTATGAGGTGTTCGCTGGAATGCTATAGTGCTGCTGCACACTGCCTGCAGCGAGAGTCAAGGTCCACAATGCTGTGTTGGCAAACAGATTGTACTTGTTGAGCATTTCCTGACTTCAAAGGAGTGAGCCTTGCAGGTTGACCAGCTTGACCTGGGACCTGACCCTGAACCAGAGCAGCCAGAAACACCAGCAGAGGCTGATAAGCCACAGCACAAGCCGGCGAAGGAGGCCAAGGGGCTTCCAAGTCTCGACAGGAAGCCCAAGGCAGACAAGGCAGCAGCATGATACAGCTACACAGCAACTGGTGTAGTGGTGTAGGCGTGGCCGGCGACCTTGACAGCAGCTGCTGTGGAACACAAGTAGCGTTGTTAAAGGTGCAAGGCATGCAACATCTTTAGCAACCTTCACTTCTTCTGGAGAATGACATAGTCGGGCGCGGGCTTGGTGTTGGGCAGGATACATGCATTTGTGTTGCAGACTCTTAGTCTGCAGGCACAACCTGTAGCTTATGCAGCAGTAAGTTCAACAGCATGCCGCATGCGGCAGTTGGGAGTTGGTGTGATCATCACTTTGTGATCGATCTGCAGTGCACCATGGTACAGATGGCAGATGAAATCTGAGTTGCACTGCGTGTGTGCCGTTCCATGGTCGATTTTTCTGTGCCACAGCACGGCTGCATGCAATTGCGGCCAAACCTTCTGCCCATCTTAGCAAGCCTATCAGTTTCTTGAATGTGTGTTGGTTCAACCAGCGTACATTTGAGAAACTGATAGGCTTGATGGGCAGTAGGTTTGGCCAAGTTGATGGCCAACTTAGCTGCTTCTATAAGTCATCTTCCATCACATGCTAAAAGTGTGCTGATCAAGTCTTCCTATCAGGGCAACACTGCTCTTGGTCTATAAGAATGATTCTTTATTACTGCTGTGCTTTGGCTGAAGAGGCCAGTATGCTGAGGCCAGGGCTGCAACAGAGCTGTGAAGCATGCAGCATCAGCTCGACCGTTCTTCCAGCTCACCTAAGCTGCACTGATATTGTGCGTTCTAATGATGCGTGAGCACGGCGATGCTGTCGTTGGGCCGTTCATTGAACTTCAATGAATGCAATTTGACCGGAAGGCCTGTAGCCATCGCACTCATGGCCCCTCTTCACTGAAGCGACTCCACGTTGAGAGTTTTGTTGATGTCGCGTTAGTAGTTGATTATGTTGACGTACACGGGCTGGCACTGCCAGGCAGCAGGAATGGCCCGCCAAACAAGATAGTCTCGCACCGCACAGGCGGGCAAACATATGTGCAGGATCATGAGATAACATCGCGTGCAAGCGAAACAGAGGCTGATGAGCAACAGAGTGTCCCCCATGGACGAGCAGCGTGCTGCAAACGTGTCGTGGGGACTTGCAGCGGCAAGAAGCTCAAGATCTGCGCAGGAAGAGGACGACCCTCTCACAGTGAGTTATTACACCCATTCCGGAGACTTCAACCACACAGATAAGGCGACGTGCTGCATGCACTACACCCTGCAGCAGTACATCACCACAATCACAATGATCATGACAATCACCCATGCTCAGTAGGATGATGAGCCCGCTAACGATGAGGTGCACGCACCGAGCAAGCTTCAGAGCCTACTCAATGCAGCCAGCAGCTGGTTTTTCGGAGAGAAGCCGCGCAAGTTGGATGCAGAGGATATACAGGAAGGGCGCAGTGTTACTGCATTTGCCAAGCAGCTGATTCCTGCCTTAAAGGAGGTGAGAGTCTGATAACAAACTGATTGGAGTGAAGTTTGCTTGTCGGAGTGTGTATATATGATTGTCGGCACACTGGATATGGCACATCTCTGCCTCTAGTGGTCATATCACATCTGCGATGACTATGCATTTATGCTGTCATGCAGAGTTCACTGCTACGCATCTGCGATTGTCATAGCAGTGATCCATGATTTCCTGTAAACTGGTGATATGTCAATCACTCAAACACTGACCGTATGCACGATAACCCAGCAGAGGGTGCCTAACACCCCCCAACTGCTGTGACTGCTTCGGTTCTGCAGGCATCTACAAGCCAGTCCAGTCTGACTGCTGTCAAAGTGACCATGTTCGTTGGTCTGAACACACTTCTTGTGAGTGAATTGCTGCTGTCAGGGATGCCTGCTGTCAGGGATTCCTGCTGTTCAGCAACTTGGAAAAGGAGGACTAGCAGTCCTACAGACAATGCTTAGCAGCAATCAGCACTTGGAGATCCAGTGGTCACGGTAGTAGCCTAGCACCTGCCCAAAGTATTCAGCTGACAGATCATATGACAAACGCTACGCAGGTGTACCACAGAAGGAGCAGCAGCAAAGCTCATGTGTGTGTGCCATGCATGCATGTAGGTGGCTATGCTGTTTGTTTATCCCATTTTCAACACTTACCGGTACCTTGGAGGACAACCCATGGTAGGCGTTGCAGCAGTCTCAACCGTTGATACTTGAAGCATCAGCAGGACGAGTGCATCCCTGACAAGACGTGCAGCAGCCTAGCCACTGCCAGAAGGTGTATGGTCAGCGGGCATTCCAGAGTGCAACGCTGCAGCAGTGACTACGATGTTGGAGGTTGGCACTTCGTGCCATACACACATGTCAGGCACATAGCCTGTGCGCCAGTCACTCATCGCTTCTTATCGACACATGCTGATCCAGGAACACAGCCCCTAACTTCGTTGGAAGTCCTTGTCTGATTATCATCAGTCAGCGCATCTTCTGCTCTGTTCCTGCAGACTGTTGATGGCTCTGTTGTGTATGAGCTGAGTCAGACCAGGACATACAACAAGCTTCAGCTTTGGACAGCTGATGCTTGGGAGGGGCCAGTGCCTGAAGACAATGCTGAGCAGTTGGCAGCATATGAGCTACTGGTGTCTCTGCCATTTGATGCTGCTGGTGATCCTGGTTGGAATCTGCAGGTGGGGTGGCGCTTCAAAAGAGAAAGAGAGAGACGGAGAGGCTTATAGCTTGCAAAGTCATGCTGCAGTCTGGAAGCCGCTGGGGAAGTGCTAATGGCCACCAGGCCATGCATTTCTTCATACCAGAAAGGGGGGGGGGGGCGATGTGAGAGCAAACTTGCTGCAAACCATTATCAATCTGACAACTGTGGTAGCTACCAACAGTGAGTACGTTGGTCTGTCTATGCATGTTATACCTCATGCGTGTCTGGAGTGACATGCTGTGCATGTTGGGTTGGTTGCTTGGCTGGCAAATGCTGCTGTGGCCCACGCTGCAGGATGTTCTTGACCTTCCTCGCATCACTGATCAAGCCTTACAGTACAGCAGCAGCAACGGACGTATGGTGCAGGACTACAGGCGCTGTACTGCAAACTGCCTAGATGCTGGGGGCCAGCCGGCAGACATGACAGACAGCGGAACTGGCAGCCCAAGCAGGAATTTCACTGAAAAGCCATATGGCTCATTTGGTGATTACTACGTACGCAGGTGTGTCAGCCTGCCAGATGGTGGTGGTGCTGTAATACCTAAGCTGCTTGCTTTGTATGCAAATTTGGGATGGTTGTGAAGGACCAGCCTTCCTGAGTCTAGGGCTCATGAACTCAATGCCTAGGCTCATGAACTCAATGCCAAGAACATATGCTGCTACCTTGTGAGGGTCGCCGACTGCATTACGGTGCAGGACTGTGAATGTTGTACTGCGTGCACGATGCTGCTTGCTGAGCAAAAAGACCGCTTCACAGCAGAAGCTACATAATTTAAACAGCAGCTCATGTCCAACATAATCTTGTTCTGCAGGGAACTCCTTCTTGCTGCATTGGATGAGGATTACTACCAGCAATACCTGAACAGCAGCATGACAGACAGCCTACGCAGCAGCAGAGGATGCTTTGGTTTTACCTCCAGCTCAGAAGACATCAGCAACCCATTGAACAGCACATCACCCACTGAGGGTGGCTACCTGTGCAACCTTGGTCGGCCCAGGAGGCAGCTGCAAGCCATTCAGATAAACAGCAAGTCATGCTACGTGAAGTTTGTGTCTGCCCCTGGTGATGGCTATGAGGTGTATCTGCGTACTGCCGAAGAGTGAGTGGCTGTGTGAGCTCAATGCTTAGTGAGCACAATAACGAAGCACCACACTGCATGTGCAACAACAAGGCAATGTGGCGTTTTGATTCTTCATGCGTGCAGTGCAAAAGTCGACTATGCAGTTTCCCAGACAGAGGTTACAAACTCAACGAGTGGTTGCCGCACCTTCACTTTGGACATCACAGCACAAGCTTCTGACTGCAGCAGACCTCAACTCATTGGGGTTGACAGCAGCTGTGAGCCAACTTGTGCCTTGATCCTGTTCAAGGGAGTGAATGCACGGAGGGTACCTATAAAGGTCATGGAGAGCACTGTTGCAGGGACATGGCCATCAACACTGCACATAAATGACAAGTAAGCCACCTGCTGTGGTTGCAGCTGTTGCAGTTTCAATCGTTTTCTTGTTCATCCTCTGAAATCCAGACGCTTGTGCTGGCAATACCAGTATCACCAGAGCAACAAGTGGCCGTGGCATTCTGAGTATCTCATCATATGCATGTAGAGATGCCTTTGAACATTGTAATATGCCGCTACCCACATTGGCAGGCATCTTCATTTTAAGCAGTAACAGCTGCAGCTGTTGCCCACATCTTAGCAGAAGCTCCTTGTTGCTGTTGTTGTCGCAGGTACCTTGTACTCGATCAGGGCACCTTTAGCAAAGGACTTCCTGACCTGCAAGTCACTGGTGGCAGCATCATTGTCAACATCACTTCTGCACGCATTGGCAGTCTGTCTGTGCAGAACACGGCAGGCCCTGTAACACTGAGCCATGCCAGGTGCGGGGTCTAAAGTCCCTTACCATCCGCATAGAGTGTAACCATGGTCTGCATTGTTGAGTTGCTGGACGGGGCCTGGGTCTACCATACCATACCATACAACCTGGCCCCAGAGGGGCACCCCGGAGGAGCCAACATAGTCTCTCATGGGGCCTGTTTCTGCTAGTACCATGTAACTGTCTCACAAACCTAAACCCTTAACCTACACCCCAGCAGAGCCTAGTGGTTGTGCTGTTGTCCAATTTCGAAAAAGCTACTTACTCACTCAGCAAATGTCCTGAAGAAGTGCTGTTCCCTTGGGGTGTTCCTGCCTGCAGGGTTGACAGTGTTTTTGTCAACAGCACTACAGACAATGTTGTTGTTGAGGACGACAGGGACTCAGAGCTACTTTATCGCAGTGCAGGCAACTTGCTGTGTGCTGCCGCACCACTGGTAGAAGCCATCCCTGATGCTTTCTTGGGCTGCTTCAGCAACAGCAGCAAGCCTCACGATTGGCAAGTAGCACAGAGTGTGTCTTATGTGCTGGGCCTTCAAAGCTGAAGACAAACTCATGCAGCAGCAAGCACAAGGCACAGCCCCTGTGTTTTGTCACAACAGATGCGGTTGGCCATGCCCTTGCAGTTTGTGCACATGCTGCCAAGCAGCTGGTTTGTTGGTTTTAGTTCTGCATTTATTCATGCGTAGCAACCCTAGTCACTGCACCAACACCTGCTCTGTTTTCAATGCAGGTATGAAGTAACTCAAGATGGTGTCATCGACCGCAATGAATTCACTGCTGGCCTAGCCAAGATGGGTCTGAGTTTCCAACCTGACAGTTTGAACCTGGATGAGCAGCAACAGACCCTGCTCCTAGAAACCGTGTTCAAAGATGGGCCAGGCGTGTCAGACAGTGTTGCACTGTCAACCTTTGATAGCAACCTTTTGCTGGTGAAGCAACTTGACTTCATGGCTGATTCATGGGGGCTCTTGGATCCGAATTGCTTCACTGGAAGGTAAGTATTGCCCCAGGCACTCTTACCTGAGCCCTGCAACTCTAGCCTGAACTGCAGACTCCTGCAGTGATTACTGCAAAGCACCTAAACAGCATCCAGGCATGCATTTGCCGCCGCAGGAGAGTTTCGAGGTCAGTTACCATACATAGCTGCGTGCTTGCATGCATGTTGCATCGTGTTTTTCCCTCTGAAATCCTGGCCAATGCCACACAATTCTGCAGGTTCCTTAAGGTCCAGCCCACTTACACAGCAGCTTCTGCAGACAATGCAGCAAGGATAGCAGCTGCGTCTGTGGTTGTCGACAGTAATGGCACTGTGGTCAACTCGCGCATGCCAGGCTATCCCAAGTCTGCAACAGACGGCACTCTAAATCCCTGTCCAGCAGAATGGGGCACCGGGGTTCAAGGAAGCACTAACTTCACTTTCTTCAAGTGGGCAAATGGCACCACGGGTTTCAAATGGGGCAAGGCTCTGCCTGCATGGTGTATGGATGAAGCCTGGCCTGTTGGAGGTGTGGATGGCAGGTACCCAGGAGACACACTGATCTATGGTGCACTGGCTGGACAGCCCATCCTGCCTGGGTGCGAGCCAAGCAGTTGCAAGCCAGTCTACAAAGTAATTGCGACTGCAGGAAGCATTCACGCACAAGTTCTGCCATTCGTATTTGATGCCATGAACGTCACAGGTGTGTTAATAGGCCCTTGATACAGAGGCCAGTATTGAGACATATAAGGCAGGCCCCCTGCAATGGTGGCTATCCATGACTCGATGCTGAATTCTGCATTGCAAACATTTTGCCATTGCAGCTTTACGGCTATTGCGGCTGCCTCTTGTGACGGGCCTACAGGATAGCTTGCGGCCTCATGAAACTTCTGGTGTGAGGCTTACTAGTGGCCAAGCAGCTTACCGCACACTTCTGCTGCTGCTGAATGCTGCTTACAAAACCTGATAGGCAATTACCAGACCATGATAAATGAGTGTGAAGACAGCGATGGCCAGTCCCGCTGTTTCTACAAGGGCTGGGCTGATGACTCAGATGCTACAGTACATTCCTACGACATTCCTGCCTGGCAGCAACTCATGGACCCCTGCTATGCCGACAGCCTAGACTGCAGCGATGCAGTGCAAGCTGTGACTGTCATGGGTCATGGTGCACCTATGCATCAGAAGTGGTTTTGGAGCAGCAGGAAGGTCTATCTGCAGTTGGAGCCAGCTTGGTACCTTATCATGTCTGGAAGTAAGTAGAACCAACGGCCTGCAGCGCATGCTGTTGGCCCTCAGCTGCCTTGTGCTGCATGTCAGCGGCAACCTGCTGAGAGTGCTTCTACTGATACAGATGAAATGTATCCTTCCCTGGCAGCCTGTCCTGCATTACGTTGTATCGTGTTTTTGCGTCTGCAGCCCTACTGAAACCGGACATCACCCACGTCAACATGCGCTTGAGCCCAGGGTACTGCTCTGCAGCCCTTGGAGCCGTTGAGCACATTGACTGGCGCCACAGTGGCCGATTTGACGCCTTGGACAGCTCAACTGTGTCAGCCGCACAAAGCGCTGCAAGTGGGGTCACACGCATTACCACACAGAGCAGTGAGCAAACAGCAAGCAGCAGGACTGACCCTAGAGATGCTGTCCTTGCTCAGCAAGGGTTGAGGGCCAGCCGCAGCCAGCAGGTATTTGAGAGGCTGCAGGCTTGCATCAACGGTACTGCACCTGACAGGGCGGGTTGGTTCCTCAAACAGACCGTCAGGTAAGTAAAGCTCACAGTGATGCAAGCCACTGCATTTAATACAGAGTAGGCTACTCTTGGCTTGCCCAGTCACTGCTATGGTAGCAGAACTGCTTCGTGTCTTATACATGAACGACTCATTTGACTGCCCTATCGTATGCATCCAACTGCCTCCATCCAGCGTGTGATGGTGTGGCCTCAGATTCAACTGTCTGGTGCTATTGCTCGCTCCAGGCAAGACTACACCAATGAATCGCTGGCACTGTCGCCAGTAACAGCAGATGGCAACTTGGACACAGACCCTGGACATGTGGATGCAGCTGGAAAGCTGCAAGGCACGGGCCCAGCTTACAGGCATAAGAGGGTTTGTATTGCAGGCAGGAACTGCCGCTATGAGTACATGGTGTACAGGTGGGATCCTCTTACTGTCTGTCTTGCAAAAAGGCACCAATGAGATGGAGTCCTGCTGCTGCATTAGTGCGGTTGTGAGAAGCACATCGCATTTAGCCAAATGGTACTTGGAGCACTGTGGTAATCTGCCTGACATACAGCAACACCTCTTCCACCTCACGACACTGCTGTTGAGTATAGAGTTGTCCTGAACAGTGCCTTAGTGTCATTGCATGTGCTATATGTACAGTCACTGTAGCTCTGGCCTCTGCTGCTGCCTGCAGGGATAACTGCAAAGTTCCTCGAACAGCCAGCATTGACCCGGCCACCAGCAAGGCAACCCTGTCTGCCTGTGTATTCCTAGACGGTGCTAGTGCATGGCGAGACCCCATCCTGCAAGAGGCTGCAGCAACCTACAATGACACCTACTATGCAGCACAATTTCCATGGCCAGCTGATCAGTATGGCTTGGAACAACTGCAAAGTTTGAAGGGGGACCAGCTGCTGCTGCAAGCGCTGCTGGCAGATGCCAACAGCCATCAATGGGACAATGTGTCTCAGCCAGAGTATAGCAAGTGGAGCCTGCAAGTAGGTGCAGTTGGTGTTGTGCTGTCTGTCCCTGTAATACATAGCAGACCACAGATTAGCGCCGAGTGGTTTGAATGAACTTGTTACATGCTTGCTTGAATGCAGTGAGGCTGTGCTGAGATGCTGGGGTACTATGAACGCAGGATCGCTGCATCCAGTAACTTGCTGAGATGAGGATCAAGCAGCACCATATAGTCCTGATCTCTTGTTGTGGCCTGATGCTGCTGCAGGTGGCTGAGGATGGTGATGTGAAGCTTGTGGATGCCACAGATGCATGGATGCATAACTTGCCACTCTATTGTGCTATCGTCCTCAGCCTTGTCATTGCAGCCATGTGCAGTTTGCTGGTGGTGGCAATGCTGACATACATGGGCTTGGGCATGCTGAAGAAGATCAACATTGAGCTACAGGTAGGAATGATCAGCTTCTGGCCACATGATGCTTGCAGCCGGCAACACTACTGGGGGCATTGCAGCCGGCAACACTACTGCAGCAGAGTGTGTGTCATTTGGTGTTTGCAATGGGATGGATGTGGATAGCATGCAAATCTTGAACGCCTGATCCCAGCAACTGCCATATGTAGTGTGTATTTCTGTGTGTGTCTGTGTTGCACAGGCTCGTGCCAAGATTGAGGTGGCTATGCTTGAAGAGCGCAAGGCAGCTATGTTTGCAGAGGTGCTGGAAGCCAAGAGGCACCTTGTCAGAGAAGCACACAGAAGGGCGGCACAGCTGCCACGCAACAGCAGCAAGCTTCAGCAGCATGCAGGAGGCAGACCTGAGGTGGATTGTGCACCTGAAAGGTGGGAGCTGACCCGGGGGTATCTGTCCTGTTGTTTGTTGCACAACCATGCAGAGTACTCCGCTAAATGATTGTGTGTTTTGATATGTCAGCATATGAATTCATGATGCATGCAGTGATGATCAAAGACCTAAACCCTAAACTAGTTGGAGTGCTGCTGGAATGCTTGTCTCTACATGACCAGCAGCACTGATCACTCTTGCAAATACATCTTGTGTGAATCTGGGATGCATAGAGATTTTTGGATCAAACAGCTGCTGATCCTTGCATTGCTATCATAGCTATGGCATCTCACACTGCATTGGCCACTGGCTGTGCAGCCTGGGGGAACATGACGACCATGTGGTGGCAGCCGTCGTGATATCTGGCCTTGCTGCAGCAGCAAAGGCAGCCCCTCCTGCAGTCATGGACCAGGACTTTGGAAAGGTTTTCCTCACAGAAGCAGAGAAGTTGGAGATATTGAGAGTCTGGGACAACCACGTAGGTTGGCTAGGAGGTGCTGCTGTACTTGGGCAGGAACTGAACTCATGTTGCATGTGACAGTCACCGAGGTAGGATTTATTACGCATGGATACACAGGTGCAAAGACTGCTTCTCGCATGATGCAGGAAGTATCTATGCTCTCCCATAAATGTCGGATGCCTGTTAGTCAGCGCCTGTGTGGGGCACAAAAGATTTGGGTATAAGACGTTCAGCAGTCATGAAATGTTCTCGCACGGGTATGAAGTGGATCAGCTTTCAGCCAGATGGCTTTGTACAGTGCCTATTGGGTAAGGACTTCTGATGCCAGCTGCAAAATGAGTGAGGCAGCTGTTGCCAAATGCTGCAGGGCTTCTCCACCACTGACTTCCGCAACTGGGACAAGAACGAGCTCATTAAGGTCTGGTTGGATGAGGTGCATCTGCGCAACCTCCCAGCTGACAATCCTACCTTGCTGCTGGGGAATGTTCCTGTGAGGACCAGCAAGCTGGCCACGCTCAGAAAGATGATAACATTCAAGAAAAGGGCGGGCATTGCCTTCAATGATGCAGGACCCTTCAGCCCCACACAGAACAAGTGAGCTATGCCTGCCGGGCAATGCTAGCAGCTGGTTTGCGCAGTTGCTTCATCCCCTTGCATGGGCACAGGCGGTCTACTAGTCTGGCATGCCAGTTGGTTACAGACTTAGAAAGCTTCTTCACCATGACTGATAACTGCATATATATTGTTGGCCTATACAAGTGAATCGAGCTAACAGGCGCAACAACCTAGCCAACAAGATCAAGGCACATGCACAGCCAGCTCCGTAGCAGGTTCACATCAAACGTGTGCCTTGATGTGCAAGTGATGTGGCGCAGACTGCAAGTCACCACTGGCCTGGGTGGTGCTGCTTGTGCTTGCAGGACGCTGGATGCTGCTGCACTTGCCGCCAACCCTGTGAAACTACATAAGGTTGAGAGCAAGCTCCGCTATGAGGACAAGATGAACAAGCTTCAAAAGCAGTACAGCAGAAGGGGCAGCAAAGAAACCCAATCTCTGCTGAACAAGCAGGGGAGTGCTGCTGGCCCTGCATCTTCTGCTGCTTCAGAAGGCAGCAAGAAGAAGTTGGTTGTTGAACCTGATTGGAGGATGCGCTTGCAGCAGCTGGCTGCTATTAATGCAGAGCGCCTCAGGCGGCTTGCTGAAATGATGGTGCAGATGTGCATGATCAACCTGCCCTCACCGTTCAAGGTATGTAGCAGAGGGTTTGGCATCATGGTGGTCCAGAGTCTGACGGAAAAAATGAACAGCTTTGAAATGGCACCAACTATATAGGCAGGGTCACAAATGCAGTCAACAAAAAGCTGTCATCAGCAGCACACATTCAGGTTCTGCTTATGAGCTCTGGACCTTCTAGATGATTGGAATGGCTTCGATACTCCTCTGCATCAAAAAACACTGATCATGAGGAGCAGTGCATGGGAAGGTGCAGATCTCATCTGCGGGCAAGGTGATTGTAGCTGCTGATGACTGCTTTATGTTATCTTCCTTTGTTAGCCCAGCTATTATACATGCCAAGCAAGCTGTTCATTGCCCTCATGCATCTGCTCACCCTGCCTGCTGTGCTGCCGTCCCTGCTGCTCAGGTGATCAATGACGCAGTAGTAGATTTCTTCCAAAGCATGTGGGTCGACACCTTGCTCACCTTCCTCCATGTCAAGTGCCTCTTTGACCATGACATGGCAACAGGGGAAGACATTCTACTTGGGCAGTGTGAGCTGGCACGCACCCAGCTGGACCTTGGTGCTGTCAAAGCAGTCAAGCCTGCAGCCCCTGGCAACACAACAAGCTCTGCTGGTGCCAAACCTGACGTGTCCGATGCTCATGCACCGAAGGCAGCAGCTGAGACAGAGCAGACACTGATTGAGCTTGATGGTGAGGGTGACGTGGTTGCTTGTACAGCCGTGGACGGCAAGGTTGAGATGTACCGGGTGAAGTATGTTCACATGATGTTGAGGTCATCTCTGATGCAGGTAGGCATCAATATAGGCCCCACTTAGTGATGTATAGGGATAGCCAGACCTGCAGATTCGCCCAAGCTGCATACAAGCCTATTGTGTGCATCAACCAACATACTTTGAACCCACATTCTCTTGAGCCTGTAGCTGGACAGTGTTTGGCGACTCTAGTATGGCGCACATGTGACAATTAAGTGCAGAGACCCTATGACCTTGAGTGGGATAGGGCTTATAAGATTACATACACTGGCCTCACAGCTGGCGCACAGCAGACACTCAGTACCATGCACAGTGCAACCTTGTATACCTTTGTGCAGGTGCCGGCAGGTGACTCAGACTCAGAAAATGAGGACAGCGATGATGTTGATGAGCAGGAAGGGAGTGCAGGGCCAGAGGATGCATCCAGTCCAGGCACCAAGCAGGGCGGCCTTGGCGGCTGGAGCAAGAATGTCAAGAACCTTGGCAAGACCCTTGCAAAGGTCAAAGCAGTGGCAGCTTTTATGTCAATGGATGATGAGAACAGCAGAGGGGGCAGGAAGCTGGTGAAGAAGAGGAGACTGTGGCAGTTATATATTGAGGAGGGACCAGGGGTGGTGACAAGCAGCAAGTACCGCCCAGAACTGGAGCCACTTGCACCTGGTAGTGGTGGTGATCAGGTGGGTGCCTGCCAGTAGGCTGATGATGGCCTTGATGAGGACAGCATGAACAGGTTTTAAGCCAAAGAGGGTTCTGAAAAGGGTTGATATGTAAGCTGTAGCTACAGCCTCCTCTGCTGTCGAGCACACCTGGACAGGTTCAGCAGACAGGGAGCTTGGCTGGTAGCTGCACATACCAAAATACATGGCAGGGCATGGCAAGGCCTTACACGTGCTGCATGGTATTGATGTCTTGCAGGGGATTCTCGCAGGCCCTGCAACAGCTGCAGGTGGCAACAGCAAGCAGCTGATGCGCCGAACAATATGCCTTCCATGCCCAAGCAAGAAGGAGATGCAGCTGCTGGCCCAGAATGAACTCCCAGTAGCTGGGCGAGTGCGGCATTATGTGGTGTCAACACCCAATGGTCAAAGTGTCATTACCATTGACACGCTGCCAACTTCAGCGGACAGAGACTTGTTACCAGGTGGCAAGCAGATGCCTCCTAGGGTGCAGTTCTCCGCTCCCCTCAGCAGCTTCACACCATACTATGAGAAGTTCTGCATGGAGAATGATATGCAAGCAAAAAATGTGAGTGATATGCTTGAGCGGGCTGAAATTGCCGTCTCCGCTGCAACTCAGCAGCCTCTTACGGGTATCATAACATCACTCCTGACTTAAACCTGCACTTGGTCTGTCAGGACTGTGATAAATACTTAGCAAACACCTCCTACAGAGCAAACTTGCAAACACCAATGAAGGTTGAACCTAGCATAAGAAGGTTTTTACATTTCTGGTACCTTGTTACACTCTCCAATAGTAGGATGACTGGCTGATGCAGCCCAGGCTTGATGTCTCGCAGGTGCTGGCTTCGACAAGTGTGCTGGCAAGTGCAAACATCAGCTTGAAGAAGAAAGTTGTCGGCAAAGTGAAGGGACTCAAGCAGAAAGCTGCCAACATAGACTCTGCTGAGGTCAGCTGCTGTTGCGTCTGCGTTCTGCTGGATCCACCAGGTCTCATCTTGCATAGCTTGTTTGGATCTAGGCAGCAGTGTTGCATGTATCGGCAGCTGCAAAGCTCGACAGCACAAGGATATGCTGCTCTGTCAAATGTGCTGCCAGATCATCCACGTACAACGCCAATCATTGATTTGACAAACTTGTTGTGCTTGCAGGAGCTGGCTGGGCTTGGAGAGGACTCCTGCTTCTTCCCTGGGCAGGCTGGTGCAGCTGCTGCCTCTCCATCAGGTGGATTTGACCCATCAGAAGATGGAAGTGAACAGTTGAAATCAGCAGCAGGAGGACACAGGCTGGCAGCAAGGGCTGTGGCGCACGGCTTGGGTGCAGCAGCAAGTGAGTGCAGTAAGCTCGTAGTAGAATAGTCCGCAGCAGCTGCTGTTCTCTCAGATGATCTGCAGCATTACTATAGCTGCAGGATCTGGTGCATGGAGTGCTTTTTGGGCTGTACCTGCAGCTCAACTGCTGCCACACGTGTCATGCCGCTGACATTGCCGCCAATGGCTGCTGCTGAGCATAGTGCTGCTGCTGATGTTGCCTGTGCTGCTTACCAGGTCGCCTGCCTCCTTTGCGAGCAGGGGCTGTTCCCACCTTCCCTGGAGCTGCAATTCTACAACAGTCTTGCTCCCCCGAAACATCATCAGGCGGTGCAGCTGACCTGCCAGGAGCCACCAGTAACCAATCCACAGGTGGAGCTGCACCTGGTGTAGCAGCTGGCACCTCGCGCGACCTGCAAGGGTTTGCAGGAAGGTCCATGGATGCCCACAGGAGCACCATGGAGGGTGACAGCGATGAAGATGAGGAAAATGAACACTCAGTGCTGCTCGGAGCCCAGATCAGCTCACTTGCTACTGCAAATGCCGCAGGAACAGCTGTCAGGTCCAGCGGGGGTGGTTTGCGGCCATCAGGCAGCAGGAGGAGTACTAAGGCTGATGTTGCTGCTACAGCAGCTGAAGCAAAGGCTGCAGAGAAAGCTGACAAGAAGAAACCTGCTTGGAAGCTTATGCAGTTGCTGCAGGCATCTCAAGAACCCTTGGCAGTGTTCCTGCGAGAGACATATGAGATCACGGTGAGCAGCAGCAAACCACTGTGTTCCCACCTGCCTCACAGCAGGCAGCAGGGAATCAATCGACTGTGCTGGACCTAGTCTGTGCATGCACTTGGCCATTACTGTGTACATCCAGCCTGGAATTACCGGGAGGATTGTTACGCATGGATGCTTTCACCAACTACGACCATACTCTCCACAGCCGCATGAAACTGGCTAACTCAGCCAACCAGCATAAACAATGAATGATTACTTGATCCTTCCTCACAAACGGCACTCTTGGATACTCTTATTCTATGTCCGGCTTATGCAGCTATTCGTCCATACCTGTTGAGCAATAGATGCCTCAGTGGGTGTGTCACTTGCCAGCCATACAGACAGTTACAGACTGAACGGATGAATCTGGTCTGCCTGCCTCATTGCTTGTCATGCTAGGGCAATTTTGTTGCCGATGAAGTTGACATAGAGATCATGCAGCGACAGTTTCGCCGCTGGTCTCGTGCTCAGGGCCATGCTCTCAGTACTGGCGGGGGTGCAGCACTAGCAGCTGGACTGGACCAGCTTAGTGGCCCTAGGTGCCAGGCTGGTTTGGCTACAGAGGGTTCAGCAATTGCAACTCCAGCAGCCGTGCAGATTGCAGCAGCTGCTGCTGTTGGGGCTGCTGGGAAGCTCACTGGTGATCAGGTTGCAGCATTTGGCTTTAAGTATCAGCAGGCCCCAGAACACACCATGTTTGGTGTGCTTGCCAACCCACAGGTCAGCAACTTGTTCATGCCACATAACTCTCTGCTGTTCAAAAGCAGCTATTGGATGTCATGCAACTTTTGCCACTGAAGGTCAATCATTGCAGCCGATGAACTTGCTGATATACATATAAGCATTCGTGCCCTTGGCTTTCCTATAGTATGCAAGAGCGACACGGTTCAAGTAGGTGGAGGCCCAACTTGACTGCTACTCTAGTGCATATATATATGTGGTTGCTTGTGTCTCCATCCAGTGCTGTATGACTTTGATCCTGCATGGAAGCAGTTGTTATCAGCAACTGCAGCACCACATAGTATATTTGCCTCTGAGCTACTGGTCACTTAAATGTGCTGAAGTACTTGAAATGCGCAATGCTGTTTTCAGCTGGTGATACATGACTTGTTCGCTGCAGGACTTTGATGATGACCCCCGTGATGCCAACAGGCTAGTGTATCTGGCTGCAGAGCTGACATGCGTCATACTGCACACAGTCTTCATCTGGATGTGGCCTATACCTTTGTTTGTAATTGTGTTCGGTAAGGCTATGTTACCTGACGTACATGAAACTATTAGTAGCATGCAGAGTTGTTTTCTGTTCTGCTGGCACTATTGGTAAGTAAGGTTGGTTCAAGCATACAGGTTTATGGCCAAGCATGCCATGCTGGCATGCACCCTGTTAAGACCTCCAGTGGACCAGGATGCTCTCATTAGGTAGAGTTCAATATCAACATCCCCACAACCTCTTACCACAGTGACAAGTCCTTTGTTACAGAGATAAGGAGTGCTCGTCAAAGAGTATCCTGCAGCCCTAACTTCAATTGCTGCACTACTTACGTTTGTGCCGTGCCGTGCCGTTACAGGGTTCCAGGGCTACTACAACTCAACCACGTCCATTCAGCCTATGCTCACCCTTGACTCTTTCAGAGCCAACCCCTTGTCGTACATCAACCTACAATTCAATCCGCTGCTGGAAGCGCTCATATGGATCAGCATAATCTGGGTCTTTTTCTGCTACATCAAGCTGTTGTGTCATTACCTGCTGGCTAAGTACGAAGATAGACCTCGGAGGGCAGTGCTGAAGACCTTGTTCTGGGCCTACTTCACTGTCATGGTTTCTGTTTTGGTGGCATACGTATTTGAGGTCTTCTGCTGGGTGATACTGGGTGCAGTCATTAACCCAAACAAGTTTCTGCCGTACTCGGTGGCTGCCATAACCCTGGTAGCGCATGCCAAAGCAACCTGGCAGCGGCTCATAACAAAGTTCAACAGGTGAGGTCAATGCTACTGCAAGTCATGAGTGGGCAAACAACAGTTCCATGGAGTAGCGCAGAGCAGTAAGCTTCAAAGCTGTCAATGTGCACACTCAAACGCAAGTTGAACAGGATATCACCCACTTTGGGCTAGATTGACTGTTTGTGGCGCACATCTGGAGCACAAACAAGAAGACCTCCCGTGCACAAAGACTGTCAGAGTCTTGATTCCTTGAGTCACAAGACAGGTCAACACATGCATCCGTATGGCTCATCAACCCCTGTCCTGCAGTTACCGGGAGGCTCTCAGCCGAAGTGTCATGGGTGCTTTCCAAGGGAAAATAGAAGCAGCAGAAGAAGCCACTGCACAAACAGAGAACCTCCTGCAACAGAAGCTTGCAGAGGCCTCCTCAGCCACTGATGCCATCCGCATGCCAGCCAGCCTACCAGGCCTCACTGGGGAGCACAGCAGCGCTGCAGCGGGCATGCTGGGTGTTGCTGCAGGCGCTGTGGGGATGGGTCTCCTGGGCGCTGTTGCAGGATCTGCACTTGCCAGCAAGTTGTCAGCCCGGAAGATGTGGCCAGGGCTCCGTCGAAGCAGCAATGATGATGATGAGGATGGAAAGAACAGCGAAGAAGAAGAAGAAGAAAGGGTTGCTAGGAAGAGTGGAAGTGATGGAGGAGCCAAGCGCCAGCATAAGTCAGAGGGTGGCAATGCAGGGGGTCGGCTCAGCAGCGGTGGGAGCTATGTAGCTAAGGCAGGAGGCAGTGCTGCTGGGGCGAGAGGTGCTAGTGGCAGTGGGGTGGCTGGGGCAGCAGGCAGCAAGGGGGCAGGTGGTGCTGGACAGTCGAAGTCTGGGGAGCTGGAGTGTTACGACATGTTCAAAATGTTTGCAGCAGATGATGACACTCTAGATTATGTGGGTGAGTTGAAAAGACTCAAGCTGCTGCTTGATAGGAAGTCAGCTGAGTGAGTGGGTAGATGTCTGCTTGGCATGACACAAGACTGGTGATGCCACCAACGTTTGTCAGGCACGTCCCTGGCTAACATGGGGTACGACTGCTGCTGATGCGAAAGCAACTGTGTTGCTGAGCTCCTCAACTAAGGACCTGCTCACTGCCTCGCTGTTCACCGTGCCGCACCATACTATTAAGGCTCAAGCTACTTGCCTGGGTATTTGCTCTTTGCCCATCTTTTCTCCGCTCCTTCTGGGGCCATATGCAGAGTTCTGTGCCCTGCTGGAGCACCTGGACATACGTCTACTGGAGGAGAAGCGTCGCAAGTTGTTTGCCCGTTTGGACAAGTCTGGTGACAGCAACATTGGCTACACAGAATTCCAGGTGAGCTTGAAGCTCTGGCAGGCAGTATGCTGACTGCGCCGCTCACTTGGTCGGACCAAGTTGCATCAATGGCAAGCACCTGTGCTAGCACAGCGCTGGAGGACTTGTTCTGCAGCTGGCATCCTATCTGCATCTGCCAAGTTGGGGTTCTGGTGCCACCAGCTGTGTTCACCAGCAACGCACTGTCTTGCGGTGCTATCATGAGTGCTATCATGGGAGGTTTCCAACATGAACGTTGTCAAAGCCATTCTGCGAGTGTTGCAAGTGTTACGTGAGCATGGTCATGGTATGCACCTGCTGAATGTTGAGAACAAGAATTTTCATGCATGCTTGCTGCAAGTTCACCTCACTTATTGTCCTTCCGCACTGCCTGCACTCTGCAGGAGGGCTTTGACCTGCTGAAGCAGCAGATTGTAGAGCGCCACATGGTCAAGAAGGGCATCACAATGGGCCGGCTGATCTGCCTGCTGGCCTATGCCGTCATCATTCTGCTGCTCATATTTGTGTTTATCTTCTTGGGTGTGGCGGCGTTCACTGGGGCGAACACGATGGGTGCGGTGGTGAACAGCTGTATGACAGCTGGGGCAGGTCTGGCCATGAACCTTGGAGGTGGGGATGATGAGGACGAGGAAGACGAGACTGTAGACCTCAGCGATGCATAGGCATCACTTTCGTCGGCAACTGGCTGAAGGCTTGTTCCAACTTGGATGGAATCTCAGATTAAGTCCAACTAAGTTAGAGTCTAACACTGTGATCAAATCACAAGCTCAGCAGCAGACATGCATGGTTTGTGGCTGCCTCAAAGATTATTTTGTAGTGCATAGGCACTGTTCATGGGGAAGTAACAGAGACGATGTGGCATGATGTGTTAACGCATTTCTGATAGAAAAACAAATGATAGGTTGGCAATGCTAGCATTCAAGGTTTGGTCTATCTGGATGTCTATGGAGGCCTGTATTCAAGATGTACATTCCAAGTGTCCTCCTTGTTCCTCATGCTCAGTAAGACTGTCAACCATATAAATGACCAGATTGTGACAACAACGGGTGAGATTGAATCTTTATCAGTGACAACAACGGGTGTCCTTTGTCCCGTGCACGTGGTGTAGGCTGCCTGAGCAGGAGAGATCTGTTGTCCCTCTCATACAGCTGCCAGTGTCCAATCACCCAGATTTTGTGTATCAATCTGCCATGATAGTGCTACGATCATGCGGTTTGTGGACTATTCTATCACTATCTGCAGTATTCCCAGCTGCACATTGCTCATGTTAGCTTCACCAGTGTCTAACAGCAGGCTGCAACAGCTGTACTGGAACAGTGGACATGTCGAGCAGCTTGTAAGCACAGCATGTGCACTTATGCTTCCTACAACAGGGAACGGGCGACTAAACTGATTGTTTGGGCTGAACTGATTCACGCCTGACTCCGCAACATGATGAGTAGCACATCGCAGTGACTGTTTCTTTGTGCCAGCAGCTGCCAGGCAGTGATGCGCACCGGTTCACTTGTCTGGCGGTTGCAAGAGGGTTATGCAGCTGGTATCGCACAAACACTGACAGTGGATCACACAATGCTGACAGTGGATGAACAGGGAAAAAGACATCGCTCAAGGAACTACCTGCAGTAGTGGTTGCATTTCAAAGTAATTCGCTGCTTGCAATAGAACTTTCACTCGCCCTTCTTGAAACTCCATCAAGAAATAATCTCCAAGACATAATAGTTGTTTTCGCGGCTCTGAGCCAGCTGATCAACTATTCAGCCACTGGCAGCTCACAAGGCACTTTTAACACAACCTTGAATCTCTTCCAACAGAGCACATTCGCTACTGCGTTTGTAGGCAATAAAGTGTTTGATCGTCTACAGCAGGCTATGAGCGTTGGAGGGAGCCACTAACACTGCATTGGCGTAGCGGTCGCAGCTGACAGGCGTCAAGCATGAAACTGTGCGGCTTATAAAAGGTCAATATATTGTTAGTGTCTCAATGTGGTAGGGCCTACAGCAGCGAAGCACAGACTGATCCATGATGCTGGGGCATCGGTGTCACAGGCCGGACAAAGCTCATCAGGTGCGCTGATCCTACACACAGTACCTTTTTTGCTGCCTTTACATCATCAAGATCCAGCTGATGTGGAACATCACCCCTGCGCAGGCCGGCGGGCAGCATGGCTCCTGCACTTGGTCAGGTAAGCAGTAGAGAGCCCAGCAGGGTCACAACTTCCCAGCAATAAACATGCTACGAGTCAGCAACAGCTCTCTATGAGTACTGCTTAGTGCCATATGTATTCGTTGTCTCGCAGTTGCACCTCCTAGGACTGTAAGGCCGCAAGTAGCGCGTGTAGAGTCGCCGACCTTTGCAGAACATCAAGGTGAGCGCAGCAAGCAGTAGGGTTCATTGTGGCTGAACAGGGGCTATATGATCTGCACATGCTGCAAACATTGCAGCTGTCAGCTGTTGGTCTGATGTCTTGTCCAAGCTGATCACCTGTGGTTGCACACGCAGCCTGTGCTAGCATCCTGCACAGCAATGTGTGCCCCTACTTGCTTGCTCCCTTGGCATGCAAGTCCAATGGGACTCAATGGAGTACCGCAACTTGGCAGTATATACTGTTGCTTTGCAGGTGCTGGCCTTTTGTTCGCTGGGCAAGTCCATCATCTGGAACTGTTGTCCCAGCACATACAGCCTGCCCCTTTGCTACCTGACTGGGTGCAGCAGCTGCCAGCACAGGAGCTTGAGCAGCAGGTCCAGCACCACCACATAGAGCCATCACAGCAGCACACACAGCAGCGGCAGCAGCAGGAACCATGCCAAAACGAGCAACCATCGCCGCCGTCGCAGCAAGACGCACAGCAGCAACCACAGAGTGTGCTGCAGCAACAACGGCAGCATCCAAGTCAACAACAGCCACTGCAGCTGTTGCAGCGCCCGCAGCGTCATCCGTCTCTTGCTCATGAAGAAGACATTCACATACACGTGCAACACTCTTTACCTCCATCACTACAGCGCCCCAATGTCAGCCATGAGAAGCAACAGCAGCTGCAGCAACAACAGGCCGTGTGTCAGCTGCTGCGGTGTAGCACTGAGCAACTAGAGCAGATTGTCCAGAGAGAACCTCGACTAGTATCAACACCACCACATGATCTTCACAGGTCGCTGCAACGGCTTGCAGCTGCCCTGCAGACGCAGGTTGGTAAAACAGCGGCCTTGGTTTGCAAGCAGCCCAGCTTATTGTTCATACCCTATAGCACAGTTGTTGGCAAGCTACAGACAGCAGCACAGGTACTTGGTGTGCCAGTGCCCGCCTGTGGCCGGATGGTTTTGAAGGTGCCCCCGCTGCTACTGCTGGATCAGGCAGAGCTGAAGCAGCGGCAGCAGGATATGGCAACGCAGCTGCAGCTGTCTGAAGTGCAGGTGGCAGCTATCGTCCGTGCACGTCCACAGCTGCTGCTGTCGTCCACACAGACGCTTTGCAGGAAGCAGCAAAATCTCCGGCAGCAGCTGAAGCTGAAGCCTACGCAGCTGGCGAGAATGATCTGTCGAGGCCCAGCTTTGCTTGAGGCCTCAACCGAATCTGTTACGGCCAAGATTCAGCAGCTGTCATGCATGTTCACACTTGAACGCCGTCGAGTGAGGCAGCTGTTACTGTCAGAACCATGTCTGTTGACCAGGACCCCCAGCAGATGGTCTTCAAATCTGGTCTCTTTGGCAAAGCTGTGTGGAGACAATATTCCAGCAGCCAGGGTAAGCAGCAGGATGTGTGGAGGGCACTGTCCTGGACATAAGTCTGCTGTTGCGAGCAGTATGCAGTTGGGTTATTGCAGCCTGTGCAGCTGTGAGGCAGCAACTGTTGGGCGCCTTGTTTCACAACAATATCACAGATGCATCTATCTGATCTGTGTTGCTGCATCACTGTGCCATCATTGTTATGTCAACAGCAGCTCTGTGATGCCACTCTTCAAGTCACAGGATCATCAGGTACTGCTCTGCACTCTCCACATTATCACTGCATCCACAGAAAGAAAACCCTTGTTGCTCATGCATTATGGAAAACATTTTGTTCTCTGTTTTGCTTCTCTGTTTTTGTTTTCCTTGTCCAGAGCATGGTACTTGCGCGGCCAGAACTGCTCACCCGCTCAAGCGCGCAGATCAGCCGCTGTTTCAGGGCTCTGTCGGTGTGGAGGTTTGAACAGGAGTACAAGATTGCGTTGCTGAAGGCACACCCCCTGCTGCTGAGATTATCACCTGAGGAGGTTCATGGGAGGTGAGGTGTGCTTTTATCCCTGCTCGCTGCTGCCTTGCTGCTCCGTTTCCTCTTGTTTCTCCCACGTGGCTGCATCCATCGTATCCCTATCTTCCAACCTACTTTTTCAACAAATTCATCTACTACGGTTGCTGAGCATTGGTTGAAGGGATCTTGTCAATTTAAGCTGCAGTAACTGGCCTCGGAAGTGCTGAAACATGTACATATGTGTTTTGTGTGACATTGCTCAGCATTGCTTGAGTGCCTGTGCACTTCCACCAGTAACCTTGTTCTTGGACAGCTGCTTATGTACTGCCTGTTTCCAGCACCATAGTCTGTTATGAATCTGGTAGTGAGGCATTGAGAGATGATGGAGGCTCCCTTATTCAATCTGACTCGGCTGCAGGAGTCACCATGTGCTGGATCAACAAATCATACAATAGCATGCATTGGCTCAGCATGCCCTGTACCAACCGGCCTGTGATGTACAGTATCAGTTGTCATCACTACTATCATTCCTTGTTGCTTCAGCATCCGCATTCCATAATGCAAACATATTCCTGTGATTCTGACATGTTGTCTGCAGGTGCCGTTGGCTCCGTAACCTCATGCTGAATGATGTGGTCTTCCATTCAGCGCTGCGCAGCCTGCCACCAGCAGCATTGGGGGTCATACTGATGCACCTGCCAGTGGCCTGGAGGCGGCTCCAGTATCTGGCAGAATCAGCACAGGAGAGCAGTGTGTCTTTGATGACTGCTGTTGAGATGTCCGAAGGGAAGTTCACTGAGACATTTCCAGAGTATGCAAAGTGGCGCTGCTGGAATGATGGCCAGAGTGAGCCACAGGTGTGTTGAAGAGTGATGCTGATGCCCATCTTTTTAGTTTGTTGTGGGAACTGCAGACCCTGCTGCATGAATTCTTCATCCTCTCAGGCAGTGCAGGTGTTTCCTCCTGCAAACCATGCTGGTTGGTAGCTATAGCCTGGTTACGCTGATTGCATGTGCTTCAAGCATGTTGGTAACATGCATCCCATTCATAGAGAATTCACCGTTCACTGAGATTGTTTGCCGCAGGCGTGTGGGGCGCCCTGGAGGTCACCAGCAGCACGACTGCAGCAGCAGCTGCAGGACAAGCAGCAGCAGCAGCAGCAGCAGGGCAGCCAGCCGCAGCAGCAAACACAGCGGCAGCGACAGATGAGGGCTCGTGCACTGAAGCTGGCAGCGAGAAAGCAGTCACTCGCCAGGCGGCGTCAGCGACAGCTGCAAGAGCAGGAGCAGCAACAGCAGCAGCAGACGGGACAGATAGTTCAAGTGCAGCAGTCCAGTTCAGACCCTGTTGTGTTATCAGCAGTGTAGCTGCTGGCTGCTGGTCACTGTGCTGAAGTGACACAGTACAGCTCATGTACCCCGGCTGGTCATCACCAGGGTTGTCATCAGCATGGGTGGGTGCGGATAATATGTCGAGGACTGGCCTGTCATGTTGAAGGGATTGAGCTATGCACTACATGGGATGTGCTGGCACTTGAGCTGTCATGCCATGACCAGCAGAGCTGGCTGGTACAGCAGTAGGGGCTGGGTGTGCTATATACCTGTAGGACGTGTCAAGCTGGTTTTGTATCTGTCCGTACATACCGTGCAGCAGACTTGCACGCCAAATGCCAATGCAGCGGTCGCAACTCTGAGATGTACAACTGTACCAACTTCTAGTATTGATAAATGATTTAGACACAGGCCTGAAGGTCTGCAAGCTTGCAGGGCCTGTAGGCCGAGGCAGGTTTCCCATGCATGAGCTCATGCCGAGCACTGCTGCTCTGCTGTCAACATAGGCTATCACAAGACTCCATGACTCGTGACGATGCCGTTGTCACAATATGTAGCACATACCGCTTCCTCAAGCACCGGTTGCACAACATGGTGACTACACTACTGTAATGCAAAGTGCCCAGCAATACAAGACACTATGCTGAGTACACCGATGGCACAACATTGTTTTCTGTTGCAACAGCAAGTTGGGAGTGGTAAGTGACAGAAGGTCACTATGCTGGCATCACGCAGTACACTAGTGCACCTTATCAAGATGCTTATAGTAAGCAGGACAACATGCCATAATCCATGACAACTTCCCGCACTACGCTCATATGACATGAGCGTATGATCACTACGCCGCCTCTACGGTAGTTGAGGTCACAAGCACATGCACAGAGCCAGGCTGACACCCACAGCTGTATCTCTGTTTGAGAGATCACTCTGAAGGGCTTGAGAAGACTCTTCAGACGCAACATGACTGGCTGTCATATCGCATGCATCAGCCACCATGGCAGGAAGAAACCTTGCTCTTCCCTGCCATGTATTGTTCTCCTCTGCCATGCAGCAGAAGACCTACCTGACACAACAGACCTGACAGAAGCTCATGCCGATGATTAAGAAAAGTAGCATTTGCAGCTGCATTTGTGCAGTAACAGCGTCACACATATCCAACAATGATCAGTGGCCCATAGTGATTGTTAAACAATAGCAGAACATACTGATTCACAATATGTCAGATGCACTCCTGCAGTGTGATCGTCTCTTCACAAACCTGAAGTTCGTCAAGCAGAAGCACTCAACTGGGCAAGGGGAACATCTTGCAAGATCATTCAATGCTGGATATACATCTGAATCAACTCTTCAAGGAAACCCCTCACAAGCATATTCCGTATGTGAAGTTCATTGAGCCTCACATTTGATAGGATTCGGCTCAGAACAAAAACCCCACAAGTTGTGAGACTATCATCATGATGTGAGTCACAGCAGTCCTCATTGATGATATCATGACAGCCAGATCCACAGTCTGGATTGGGGGGCAGCAAGCTCCAATTGTAAGATGACACAAGGGAAATTTGCACAGCTGCTGGCAGCCCTGACTGTCGAAGACCATACCATACCATACATATATACCCATACCATACAACCTGGCCCCAGTGGGGCACCCCGGAGGAGCCAACATAGTCGCTCATGGGGGAATACAACAACTTGTTGTGAAGTTTGTGGCACAAACTGCACACCTACTAGTGCCAGGCTGGGTGCATCTCAGCCAGATGTGGTCACCATGGAGGCTCAGCCTACAGGCTGTGCCGTGGCACGCACCTAGACTGAGGGCCCTCAGCCACAATTGTTTAAACAATCAAGTTTGGTCCACAGCTATTCACAAGAAACTGGTCAGCTTTGATCAGCAGAGAGTCTGCCAGGAATAGTAATGCAGTAATGCACTGAAAATTGCGGTCACTGACCAATACTATAGTACTACTGCTTTGAAAGTAATACACAAAGGGTCAGCCTTTTTCTCTGAGAAAAAGAGTGACCCTTGTGTATTACTTTCGAAGCAGTACTACTACAGTATCATAACTGCGGGGTCCGCAGTCACAGGCTGCCACTATATGTGTGATATTTTATTCTTTACACTGAGTGCGGCGTAGCAAACAATCAAAATGCAAACAAGCCTCTACCACATAGCAAGCAGACTGTGCACGACTCACATGTGTTGAAGTCATGCATAACTGTGATACAGTTCCGGTGAGTGGCAGCCAGGGCATTGCATGCTGCATTCAAAGGACGGCAAGAGGCCATTGAAGTCAGGGGCTCTGACCATCTGCCACTGGAGTGGCACTACATCTGATGTCACTGACAGGCCAGGTGCACAAACATGCAATTCCTCGTGCAATGATTCATCATGCAATGATTCAACATAGTATGCAACATTTCACCTGATGTATATGCCTAACAACTGGTGACAACTGATGCATGGGTTGTACATTGTCAAACCCATGTGACAAAACTGTGATAATCATGCTTTGCACCGTGCAAATGGCATTGTGAGTTGGTATTGTCGCACTGTCCTGCCAATAGACGCCTGGGTCAATGGACTATCATGCCCAGGTAATCCTTTCCTGCACTGGTAGTGCACCATCGCCCACCATAGCTGATGTAGGGCAGAAACTTTACCCACACTGTTCATGTTTAAATTCAGTTCGATACTGGGTATCGACCACCGTAGCGATCAAGCTACCCTGTCCCGCGGCAATGATCAGGTTTCATTGGTGCTTTGATTAGCAGTCTACTGCTTGTTTAGCAGTCCGCAATCTGTCAGGCACTCTTCACACTCTGGCCTGCGGTGAAGACTCTTCTGCACACCCTTCTTTCACATTCTTTCACATATTTAATATTTAATATATATATATATATATATATATATATATAT
>JABEVS010000093.1:64623-81618 GCA_018290735.1 Coelastrella sp. MACC-549
TATATATATTTCGAAAGAACGAGCCAATTGGGAACTCATGAGCATATCCTAAACTTCATGCGCAAAGCTTACTGGCATGTACGCATCCCTCTGTAAACCTGTCTCTGATGGAGTTACCCCAGTCACATCAGCTGAGTTAGCTGCAGCTGCAGCGGAGGCGGTGGTGGCAGCTGTTGGTGACCCTCGCCACCTCAGGAGGAAGGCAGTGGTTGCTCTGAAACCTCCTCCATTGCGCCAAGGCCGAGCGGAGAACACACTCTGCAGCTGCTTGAGGTCCTGCACAGGCAGCCAAACGATCACAATTTGGATTGTAGTTTATCAAGCACCGATATTAAGCAACTTGCAATATCGGATATTGAGCAGTAATGACTCACTGCATGATTATACTTTCATACAATATTACTTTTGTATAACATTTTTGATTTAATAGAGTACTTGCATACTGTATCAAGCATAGGCCTGAAACCTGACAATGTCACATTTCTACTGTTGTGGTTGGAACTGGACCGGCGTGGGCCTGATGGTGGCGTGTGGTTAGTAAACGAAATGAAGCAAGTCAAAAGCTGGGGCTGAAGGCTGAAAGTTTAAGCCACTATATATAACGTCTGACTGAAAGTACTAGCTGCGCATTCCAGCAGAAAGTAACACACTATATTTGTGGTTGCAACTCGAGAAAGTATTGGATGAGGTTTTCTGGCGGCATTCACCTCCAGAGATTCAATCATAGGTAACCCCAGAGTCTCCGGCATCAGCAGCAGCATCACCCCACACAGCAGTGACAAGGCCCCCATGAGCGTGTAAGGCACATACAGCCTGCTGTGGCCATGCTGGCCGCCCAGCAGCAGCATCAGGGGAGCAACCATGCAGCCAACCCTGCAGCAGCAAAAACAGCAACAGCAACAGCAAAAGCAACAGCAACAGCAGCGGCAGCAATGTTTCAGCAGCCACCCCATGCAGCAGTTAAACTATACAGGCCATTGCAATTGCAATGCACATGACTGGGCAGCAATGCTGGTCCCCACCCCTTACAAAGAATGATCATCATCAGGGACGGTCCCTAACCCTCTCAGGCACGTTACCTCCTGTCTCATACAAAACCACTGCGACCCATCTCTTGAATTCACACGTACAAATAAACCGAATTCAACCTTCCAAGATACTATAGTGTATGTTTGCTGCAACACTACTGTGAATCAAAGCTGCTTTTTGTTGCTGGTGATCTCTGTTACCTGCTGGCCTGTATAAATATTCCCAGGGCCCTCGAGCGCACCACAGTGGGAAACACCTCCACTGTGTAAGTTGGCGTGGCAGAAATGCAGCCTGCATGTACATGCATAGAGTTGTTTACTGAGATTTGCTAATATATACCAATAGAATGTTTAGCTGAAACTGATTGAATTGACCTACACACAGGTTGCCGGCAATTCAGATGCCAAATCATCCAACGCAATTACATAGACAGTAGCATATAATACTATTATATAATATAAACTACCACTTACAGCAGACTCCGAATTTCGCCACCGCCAAGAGCACAGTCTGCGTCACCCAGCTTGTCACATTGGCGGTTGCCAGCAGCATTGTGCCGCCCAACAGGAGCCCAAGAGATGAGACATTGTGCCTGCCAACCTTATCAATGATGCAGGCTGTGAGCACGTAAGACACAAGCTCGGCCGCCGAGTTGAGGCTGAAAATTGTGTAACTGCAGAACAGCAGCAGCAGCAGCAGCAGCACAGGCAGGGGAAGCAGCAATGGTAGTGTCCCCATGAGCGACTATGTTGGCTCCTCCGGGGCGCCCCTCTGGGGCCAGGTTGTATGGTATGGTATGGTATGGTAGTAGCGGCAGCAGGAAGCCAGCAAGGAGTATTGTATCTGGGATAACTTACTTCAGTAAAATATAATCAATGTCGGCAGCATGTGTTGGCAGGTTGAGCAGCAACAATCGACATCATACCACAATAGGCTGCTTGTGCAGTGCTGCACCGAACTTGCAGTTATCAGAATGGGATTCATTATATGCCATCCAGTAATATGAGTAGTATGTTCCATGCCACCTGCCTGACTTAGACGGTCTCATGTAAAAGTGGGGTGAACCATTTGAAGCGATAATACTTCATTGACAGTATCCTAGTATGGCAACAATCAATCTTTCATAGTCTCAGAAGCAGGTGCTCCCTCTGCAGTAACACTCACATTGAGCCTGGGATGTCTCCAATGCCAAATGTTATACCATAGTAGGCAAAGAAGTTGGTGAACCAGGTGAGGGCAAAAACGGCCGACATGGTGGCCAGCATGCGGTTGCCCAGTAGCACCCTGAACCCAGCTGGCTTTGGCTTTTCCAGGCCAGCAGCAGCAGCAGCAGCAGCAGCAGCCTCCAGGTCCTGATCGATATTACTCAACCTGCTGTCAGTCTTGTCCTGAGTGCTGGTGGTGCTGATAGGCAGTGGCCTATCTGCATCATGAATGATCTCTTTGCCGTCTCTTCTACTGCTGCATGATGCAGCTGCTTCGGTTGCTGCTGCTGCTGCTGCTGCTGCTGTCAAAAGCTGATCCATCGCTGGCTGCTGCTGCTGTCCCTTGCCACTAAGGCTGCTGCTGCTGTGCTTACTAATCACATCCTGCTCATGTAAAGACCCTTCGCACGTTCTGTTATCCGCTGTCTCGATCATCGCCTTATCACAACTTGAACTGCACAACAAAAGATGCTGAGGCAGCCGTGTCCCATTTCTTCTGGCCACCTTTCGCAGAATCAGCACTGCCTTATCATGCTGTCCCTGACTCAGAAGCCACCTGGCCGACTCCGGGGTGAAGAAGTACAGCAGTACGGGTGCGGCGGCAATGATGCCGGCAGCGAGTGTCAGGTGTCGCCAATTTGTAAGGTGAGAGGCCAGGCCGACTAGCAGCAGCTCTCCGAATGAGAAGAAGATAAACTCGCCGGTGCCCACGAGACCCCTGCAATCATCGCATGACAGCATGTGGCGCGGTGCATCACTGAAAACAGATTGACTTGTCAAGTTGTTACAAGCTGTTGTTACAGGCCATTGTTGTTGTCAGAGTTAGAGGCTACTAGAACTATTCAGCAGGCGCCATTCCATGCCATAGACTTTTGAGACATTGGTTCATGATTCAATCACCAATGGTTGGTGCTGGATGTCACTGCAGTAGGCTTATGAGGCTGCAGGCTGATGGCAGCAGGTATCATACCAGTGGGGTAGCTTGCAAATAGATGCTGAGAGTCCTGTTTACTCTTGATTAACCATGCATACCATACTGAACATCCTGGCCTCGAAAGACCACCCCAAAGGAGCCAAGAAAAGTCGCTCATGGGGGTTACCAGAGTGAGTTTTCAGTGACGGACCTGTAAGACTGGCCAGTGATCTCAGCACAGATGAGGTATATGCCCAGCACCATCCCCGCCGCTCCGATGCCGGTCACAAAACGAGCAGCCGCCAGCAGCCAGTAGTTCTGTGCGGCCAACATGATGATGATGGCCGCCGCCGACAGCGCAGTGGCGGCAAACATCGGGCCCTTGCGGCCGATTTTGTCCGACAGGTAGCCAAAAATGGCGGAGCCAATGACACAGCCAATGAAGGCGAGTGTGTTGGCGAATTGGACTTTCCAAGCCTCTGAACAAACAAGGTTGAATTGCGCCACGACGCTGTCTGTGAACAAAAAGCATGTTGCAGAAGAGGCCCTGTTAAGTGGTATTTACACGCAGCACAATATTGCTGAGACTGGCATGGTTGATTTGTTTTTTCACTCTTAGCTGTCACTGCAGCATGAATTTGAGTTACATCACCATTGTTGTTGGGATGCTCCAGTGAGGAACAAATGTGCCATGCAGCGGAATTTGGTGTATGGCGTTTAGAGCCATTGTTTGAACTTTTGCAGCAATACACGGTGAGGAAAATCACAGCTGCTGTGATGCAACATTGATCCAAAGATACCCAATGGTCCTTTGTAGAGACCAGGGTATCTGAAGCAACTGCTAGCCGGCTGATTGATGTACTGCATGCTCACCTAAGCTTGTCCATTCCCAACTGTCTGTTGGCAGTGAGCAGAAGCTGTTGGTGATTGTGTCTTTTGGCGCTGCATATACAGCGGCACATGCTGCATCCCCAGCGTTGACACATCTCCACTGGAGGTTTCTCACTGGGTCAACGGTCATGAATACCCATATCATAAATGCGATGGCATTTGGCAAGCCCAGGAAACAGGTCAAAAGGACGATCAGCTTCTGCCCCCATCCAAACTCCCCCACATGATGCGTGAGGGCTTCATCAAAGGTCAATCTGATCGGCCCAGTCATGGTTACGGCGATGGCTGAAGGTTTGAGATCACTGCAAGGAAGCAAGCGCGGCGTAAAGTCATGATCATGGGATTTTCAACGCTGTGATGATTAAAACTGCTGCACAGTCACAGCAGCAGACAGCGATCTTGCTCCATTGCTGCGGGGTGACGAGGCAAACACACTGTATTACAAAATATATGGCAGATAATACATTCCAGCATGCAACAAAGGTATGCTTGAGGCCGGTGCCACTTACCGCCAGATTTCGCGGGTGAGTCGGTCCTCCGCTGCTAGCTGACAATCACTGTCCAGTGAGATGTCCTGAGACTTTGTCCTGAGATCTTATCTTCCGGCACCGACTGCCTGCTCAAGTACTAGTAGAGCTTTGCAGACGAACTGCCTGAGGATGGTACACTGGCAGTGCGTCTGATGCTCATTATGCCATCTTAGAACCAGTAAAACAAAACGTATCCAAAGCAGCACTGGCGGCTCGTCGAAGAAACAAGGGTTACGCTACGTGATTCAGAAGGTCAGTAACCTTCCGACACACTCTGTCCTTCTAGATCGTTCTAGTACTTTCCAAAACGTTTGAGCTATGTGCACCATCATATCTTCGATTACCTACTGTCTTGATGATCAAGGAGCATGCGGCTTTGGGGGCTTCTGCAGACTCAGCGGACCGAATCTTACCAGGCACGTGCCAGATTGAGTAAATTCCGCCCCACAGCTCAATTTAGCCTTCATCCTTTGACGGTTTTCCTGTGACATCCTTCAGCAGTCTGGCTCGTATTCACCGACCTCGACATGACCAACGACAGGGCAGTACGTGCGCAGTACTACTAGTAGTAGTACTGCGCAGGAAGGTTGTACACCGTATGCATGTTGCACAATACGCAACGGCAAGTTACATCGTTATGATATCATAACACGCAACAACCACAGGAATTGCCAGCCAAACAAACAACACCACTCTCTTGGAGATCACAGACCTGCTGGCAGCCATACTGTGTACAGTGTACGGCACACAACTTGTCAGCCTGAAAAACTCCTTCCTGCCACAGTGCACGCCGTACACTGTACGGTACACAACTCGTCAGCCTGACAAAGAATCATTCTGCCACAGTGCACGGTACACAACACGTCAGCCTGGCAACGAGTACTACTCGTTGCTAGTAGCAACTGAAAAGCCGCTGCCTCAACTTTGGCTGTTTAACAAGCACGTGCCCAAGCCACCGGGTGCACCCCTTACCGTAAGGGGTGAGTCAATTGCAAATGCATGGCTGAACAGGCTGCACAGTAGCGGCCGCATGTTTTTTTATGGCTGAATAAGAATCATTCAGATAGAGAGAAGCTGATGCTCAGGGACCGTTGTAACGTTAGAGCTCACAATGAGCCAAGAAGATGATGCTGTTCGCCGGCATGTCCCAACTGCCCGAGACTATAGTGAAACAAAGCTCACAATGATCATGGCGCCACTGCTCAGTGACCAGTCAGCAGCAGCAACAACACAACTCCCACACTCATCAAGGCCTCACTGAGCAGTGTGGCAGCCCCACCTACTGCTTTGCTGTGCTGGCAGCCCCACCTACAACATATCATATCCATCTGTTCCGCTGCCACCATTTGCAAATGCCGCTGCTGGATCTTCACCCCTACCCTTCTTCAACCTGTAAGCCTCCATCTCCTCTGCTGTCATCTCCCCCTCAGCATCAGCAGCAAGACTGTTGAACTTCCGCTTCCGCTCATCATCCCCTTGCTGCGCCGCCTCCCTCTCTTGCCGCTCTAGTTTCTTCATCGCTGCTTTGACTTTCTCAGGATCGAGGTCGCTGTCATCAGCAACAGCATCGCTACCCCACTGCGCATTGCCCTTCTCAAGATGGGCATTGCTGAGTGTGGATTTCGCCCGCTTTTCTGCTTCCTCTGCCGCCCGCTGCGCCTTGGCCTCCAGATTCCGCACCATCTGCTCCGCTGTCTCTGCAGCTGCCTTCTCGCCCGCTTTGCCGGTGCAGTAGCTGTTCTTCACAGTGCTGTGACAGCAGGCGTAACCCCAGGTCCCGTCCTGCCACCAGCTGCCCCAAACTGTGGTGTGATTATTGATGAAGGCATCTTCCTCATACCTGCTGCGCTTCTTGACCTCCTGGCCCTTGATAACCCGGCCGGTTCGGTCATACTCTACATATGCCTCAGTCTGTCCCAGCAGCAGCGCCTCGTCTGGTGGCTTTTGTGCTGCAGGAAGAAGATCACAGCGGGTAACAGGACAAGGAATCTGATAAACAAAAAGAGCTTTCAAAAGTGTATGAGTGTCAAAAGTGTATGAGTGTATAGAGATCAGATTGATTGGAACACACAGCCTTAAGAAAGCCGAAGAGAGAGACGGAGCAGGCCACAGCTTTGTTGTGCAATAACATGATAGCGATTAGTACAGAAAAAATGACTATTAAGGTGCACCATGATTGTGCATCTGAAAGCCCCAAAGCAGGAGCCTGCTGGCATGCAGCACAGCGCAAGCATATAGGTTGTGCCTGCTGCCAGATAGGTTGTGCAGGCAGCCAGTTTGAAAGCAGCGTAACAAAGAGAAAGTCAGAACATGTGATGTCCCACATGGGCCAGGCAGCTCCTATGATGCAGAGCTACCTCACCACCAATCCAAATCCTGCATTGCAAACTGATGTAGACATACAAACAGACCCGGCTTCTCTCACATTCATATCCAGACATGGCTGTATCATGGCCATCATTTCTGTATACGTCCACCCTATGCCTACACATGTGTGTCGCTCAAAAAATACTCGCTCACAAGGTCAGAGGAAAGCAGTCTTACCCTCATTCCCATACTTGGCTAGCACCTCCTCCTTGCTCTGCTGTCCCAAAGTTTCCTTCTTCTGCTTAAACTGCTTGTACATCACCTCAGCAAGACTGGGCAGCGCCTGCACATGCACCTCTGTACCCTTATCAAAGGCCTGCATGCTGTGGAGGTTTAGGGCCTGCCAGGTCTGGTACTCCCCACTGGTGCGCACAAAGTTGTCACCAAAGAACGTCTTCTCATTGGGCGCCTGAAGGGGAAAATTGGAAATAAAGAAATTCAGCGTTCGCAGATGCAAAGGTCAGAGGGTTTAATACATATCAAGAGTAATGCTGCTGCGGCTGCAGGAAGGCACCAGTTTGTGTCGGGTCTCTTGTATACACGTCACATGCAATATTCCTCCTCTTTAAAAAAAAAAAGATGATTTCAGAAGCCCGTTGAAACATGTCCCAACAACATCAACAGCGAGAACACCACCACCACATGTTACATACCTTGTTAGGGTTTGGATCTTCTCTCATGCTCCTGCTCTTCGGATCGTAGTGAGCGCTGTTTGTGTCCAGATTGAGTAGGTACTTGGCAGTGTCTTCACGAATGCGCAAGTTACGCACGCTGCCAGTGCTTCCTCCTGCTGTGGTGCGCACGCGCTTCTTGACCTCGCCGAAAGCTGCAGGACAGTACCAAACAAGACACAGCAGAACAGAGGAGTGTCAGGATGCATAAACCCTGTGCTACAAGATCAAGATTCCTGGTATATACAATACAGGGGCATATTGCGTCATATTTATTGTCTGTTCATGCCATCGTATGTGCAATTGCTAGTGAAGCAGTAATGCAGAAAAACTCGGACATTGATGGCTGATTGATGGCTGATGTATAGCTGTATAAAGTGGCTGCTGATCAAGCACAGTGCCATGGCTGGGGTTCCGCAGCAAGAAGCAACTGCCAGACAACTGCAGCATGCAGCCCCTGTGCTGTGCTGTATGAAGACCTGAACCCTGGCAGCAAGCATAAACCCCGAAGCAAACGGCGCTGCAGTGATGATCAGCCAGGAGATAACCCAGTGCACGTCCTTGCACTGCTGCTGCTGCTGCTGCTGCTGCTGCTGCCGCTGGTGTTGCTGTGGCAGTGCTATGCTGCTGCGCTTGCTATATATACACGTCATCCTTTGTGTGCTGCTGCTGCTACTGCTGGTGCAAGTTTCAACTGAGGGTTCTTACCTGCATCCTCGTCATCAGCAATCTTCGCATCATCAGGCCCTCCTGCTGCTGCTGCTTCCGCTGCTGCTGCTGCTGCCACTGCTGCTGCCGCGGCTGCTGCTTCAGCTGCTTTGCCCTGCTTATACAGCTCCTCAACCTGCTCTTTTGCTTTCAACTCCTGGCGCAGGGATTCTACTTGCTCGTACTTCTCTACTACTCGGGCGTACTCTGACACATCGTAACCGTTATACCGGTCACGCTTGGTGTCATAACCGACAAAATTGATTTCCTGTATTTTGTCGTCTGCTGCTATGTTCTTGTTTGTCCACTTGGCGCCCTTGGCTCTTGGCCGCTCAAGGCAGTCTGCTGACTTGTGTGACATGGACCCACAACTGCAGTAGCAAGAGTGAACCAGCAAAAGGCAAGGCTGAAGGCCTTCTTCTCAACCAAGAGAAACCATGAGGCAAAGTCCAAGAACAAAAGGAAGTAGGGACTGCATGCAAGCGCGAGAGGCTGAGGTATGCAGGACACACTGCTTCCAACACAAGGGGTGTTGAACCCAGGCTTCTGCTGATGGTCCCTCACAAGCAGCTGCTTTCTGGGGAATCAGTAGCTCCTGGGGAGATATCATGTCTTTAAAGGCAATAGCCGAGGTACAACTGGCAGCTAAGTCTTGTGTCAGATGCCAGCTTGCAAGAGGTATGGCTGAAAGGCCCTGCATGGCTACGTCTCAGCTGCTTACTCTTGGAGCATTGCTACCACTGCTGCATGAGGGATATGTGCCTCATTGATTGAGCAGGCCCCTGCCTTATGCTGCTGGTTTGAAGCCGTGCAGCAGTATGTATCTTTAGGAGAGTGTTGAATCTAATTTGATCAGCACTTACTTCTCGCATGCACCTTTCCGGTACTTGGTAGCCTGGAAGACCTTTGCGCCCCTGTCATACCACTGTGTGCTGTCCTCAAGCTGCTGCTTCCAGTTACGCTGATGCTTTAGAGTTGGTTTGTCACTATTCAGATACCAAGGGGCGTTTGTCATGTACTGGGGAATGTGAGGATTGATCTCTTTACCCTCCTCATCCAGCTCTGCAGGCGCCAGACCAGCCTTACGGGCTTCCTCCAGCGCCTTCTGCTGACGAAGCTCATCAGATGTCTTAAAACTCATGGTAAATAAGCTGAAACGAACTCTGGTTTTGAGTGAGAAGTAGGTGTCGAGCAACTAAAGGTGTTGAGCAGCAGCAGGGTGCAACCGCAGAGGGACGCGATGTCCCCCGGACCGTCTCTATAGCAGAATCAGAGCAGAATAACTGTAATGCTAGGAAAGCGTGTGCACGTCAACAGAGGCAAGAAGGCATGAAAATCTGTTGCAACCAGAGGAGAAGGTTTCCGTGTGTTGCTCCGGAAGCTCTGCGAGTGCTTTGAAAGCCTCTTTACAGAACTCAGTGTTCTGTGACAGGACTTTTGCTGCTAGAGAGACAGCACGTGCGAGCGTCACATCGCACCTTAACAGACGCATTGGAAAAAGGCACCATCAACCCCGATGGCTAGCAGTAATGCGTCGTGCATGCAGTACTATCCTGATACACATGCGACCTGTGCCTTATGCTCTCCCAGTGACGTACGCTAACGGCACAACAAGTGAAGCGCGTATGCTGCCATGGGCCTCTTTGATAAGCTGAAAAAGAAGAAGGACAAGAATAAGGATAGCACTGACAAAAAATCCAAGCAACAAGGCCCCAAAGAAGAAGATTCGGAAGAATTCGCTTCAGAGTATACTGATGATGAGGATGAACGGGTGCATAGCTTTGAGATCGGTCAGGAGGACTATCTTGTGCAAGTAGCACTCGCTACCAGCGCTCAAGACTATCAGCAACAGGCAGCTAACGGTGCAATACGAGCAGCTGCACCAGGAGCATCTGAGGTGTCTTGGAAGTACTGGAGAGATGACAGGTCAGAGCAGCATTATGTTGAAGCCTTAGCGCCTCAACAGTACAGTTCTCAATCAACAATTAATGTCAAAATGCACCTCTAAACACCGCACGACTCAGTTGCTATAATGCACTCCTGCCAGCTGTGTTTCAAACCTACCTTTTACCTGCTTGCAGACTGGATTATCATGATATTGTGTGTGATGGTTTCTATGAGCCTGTTGGTGACTTCCCCGAGATCGTTGAAAAGGGAGAATTCCCAACGCTGGGCCAGCTGCGGCATGTTCAGTGCTTTGATTCAGACCCCAGGGAGGTAGGAACATCTGCTGTATCAACCAACAGAAATTCAGCTGCTGACCGTAACCCAAGAGTAACTCAGAAGCTTGCTCAGCCATATACATCATAAGAGAACATTCTGAAGTAGTAGAACTTCAGCACTGCTGAATCAAGATCAAAATGTTAACAGAATGAGAATCGATTGCAGGCAATCATATGCTGTCGTGTCGTGTGGGTAACGCACCTGCTGGTGGACTGCATCTGCTGGTGTTGCCGCACTGCAGGTCATTGTGGTAAACCGCATCACGGACCCGCAGCTGCAGCAGATTGAGGGAGAAGCAGCGGCGGCTGTAGCAGCAGCAGCACAGTTTGGGGATGTGCAGCGCATACAGGTATGCTGACAGCAGTGCCAGCAGGGGCGCTGCATCTGCAGCACAGGGCAACAGTATGGTTTGGGCGGCATCCATGGCCAGCAAAGACAATGCAGCATCAGCATGCCTGGACTGATGAATTTTTACTTCTGCATAAGCTCGATGCATAACAACTTATATTCATGTATAATCATGTATATTCATGTACATAACCTGTAAATGTATTTTTATGTATATAACCCTTAAATAACATCAGCCTTGCATCATCATTCAGCCACAAACCGCCTCTATCCGTGCAGGCGCTGGCTCTCTTTGTTGCTCAGCGATTGGGCGGCCCATGCAGCAATGAGGCAGCACTCACAGACCAGTACAACTCAGCCACAGCACCCATCAAACACAACAACCGCAGCGTCGTCATCGACCTCGGCACGCTGCGTCTGGGCGCCAGCCGGCACAGGGCCCTGCTGTTCAAAGCCCTGGGGGATGCCATGGGCCTCCCCAGCTGCATCTTGAAGGGTTTAGCGCACACAGGAGCTGAAGGTGCCGGGCTGGTGTGTGTTCAGCTGAGGGGTGCGGCATACCACCTCGATCTGACAGAGGCTCCTGGAACTCTCACGCCGCTGAAGCAGGGTTTGCCAGTTATACCGCCAAGTGAGTGATTTTATTGAGGGTAACAGCAGGCGCGGTCAGACTGGGAATGATCGATATAACAGTCAATGATCAATGATTAACAACAATCAATTGAGTGGTAAACAAATAATAATGGTTCTTGGTCTTTGAGGCCAGATCATGCATATTAAAGGAAGCTGATCTTGTCAAACTGCTCTGCATGTGTGTGCTTGACTGCTGCCGCAGCCAACATGGCCTTCGGGGCCAGCAGCAGCAGCAGTGCAGCAGCAGCGCAGCAGCAACACATGTACAGCAGCAATCCAGCATATGGAGCCGTAGGTCCTGGCCCAAGTAGCAGTGCTGCAGCAGCAGCTGCAGCAGCTGGAGGGCCCCACCGTCGCGTTGGGGCTGCTGGAGCAGGCCCCAGCAGTAGAGCCACCGCTGCTGCTGCAGCAGCAGCAGCAGGGGTAGTGAGCCCTTTCCAGCCGGCATCACGGCATGCAGGCTCATCAACAGCAGCAGCAGCAGCCGGGACTTTTGGAGTCCCTGATCTGATCAATCTTGGGGAGGAGTCTAATGAATTGAGCGCTGGGCATCCTAGTACAGTTCTGAGCCAAAACAGCGGTCTGAGCCAGCTGAGTAACGTGACAGATGAAGATGTTATAACATCTCTAGCAGCGCAACAGCAGCGGCAACTTGGGGGTAATCATCATCCATTGCATCAGCGGCAGCAGCAGCAGCAGCGACGGGGCACTTTGCCAGATCTGTTCAGCACATTAGCAGTAGCAGACGCGGGGCAGTTGCAGCCGGCTCCAGGAGCCCATTATGCATACCTGCAGCACCAGCAGTACAGCCAGCAGCAACCACAGCAGCAACAGCAGCAGCAATCACAGCAACGGCGCCAGCCGCACCAGCAGTTGCCTCATCCTGCAATGAGTCTGGTTGCTGCGCATGCTGCTTGGGAGATCGATCCGTCAGAAATTACTCTGGGTCAGCGGATTGGCATAGGCAGTTATGGAGAGGTCTACAAGGGCATGTGGCGCGGCACTGAAGTTGCTGTCAAGCGGTTCCTGGAGCAGAATCTCAGCCCACAACTGGTGCAGGTGAGTGATAGCAGTACTATGGGCAGCTGGGTGTATGCTGTGGTGATGCCAGTTTATGTTTGTGTATGCATGAATCCTCAATGAAAGAAGTTTATGTTTGTGTATGCATGAATCCTCTTTTATTGTGTATGCATGAATCCTCAATAAAAGAGGCAGGACCGTGTTTGCTGCGGTTGTATACTGCGGGTGTGTGTAGTTGGTCTGTTGATTTCAAGGGTTGCTAATGAAATTAGTGGACAATCAAACTCAAAGCATGAAATGATGTAATTGGGTTGAACAAGTAAGTCAAGCATAGTATATTCTCAGCAGGTACATTTTCCATACCTCCGCTCTACTGCATATTGTTATCATGTGCCCTGAAGTGCAACGAATCTGCGACACTTTTAAAATTTATCAACACTTATTCCCCCTGCAGGAGTTCAAGGATGAAGTTGACATCATGGCTCGTCTCCGGCACCCAAACATTGTGCTGTTCATGGGTGCTGTGATGCGAGCCAACCAGCTGGCGATTGTCACGCAGTTCATCCCGCGTGGCAGCATGTTCAGGCTGCTGCACAGGAGCAAAGCGGACCTGGACCCCAGAAGAAGGCTGCAGATGGCGTTGGATGTGGCAAGAGGTGGGTTTTGTTTGGGTTTTTACATCTCCAAAACAAGAAAATTAAGAGGTTGGCTGGGGTTTTTGGTTGGAGATTGAAGATTGAATGCATGGTTACTCTGCAGATCAAATGCATTGTTATTGAGATGGATTTAGAGTCTATAACATGCCGTTTTGGGGGGACCTGTGAGAGTCTTGGCCACCTCATTCGCTAGAGTTTCAGGGTTTTGTTTTCAGGGAGGGGGTTGTACATGATTGAATGGATCCTCCTCCACGCGCATGTGAAACTTTTACTTTTTATACTCCACGTCAGCCTGCAGGTATTTGCATCAATCCCACAGCCTGCCGCTGTCATTGACATTTCCTCACACCCTCAGCCCTCTTATATCTACTATTATTTATCATTGATAATCATATGTATCCTATTATTACCATTCTTATTTAGAATCTTATTATAGTTCTTTTTTATAATAAATAAATAGAATATAAAATATCTTATCAAGTGTGTATTGCTGCTGCGTCTCGTGTGTTGCTCAGGTATGAACTATCTCCACACCAGCAACCCTGCCATAGTACACCGGGACTTGAAGAGCCCAAACTTACTGGTGGATAGGGATTGGACAATCAAGGTGGGTCTTTATTCTTGGATATTCGAGGGTGCTTCCCCCTTTTCAATTTCTATGGCTCCATCTTTGAAGATCTCCTCATCATCACAATGTGATATACATGAGTGTTTAGGCCTTCTCCAGAAGCCCAAAGCCACCTTTGATCAGTCTGTGTTGATCAGCAGGGTGGCCTTTTCATCCTCTACATCTGTATCCTGTGAGCATGTTGCAATAGCACTATCCACAACAAAATGTTCAGCAGCATGCCCATACTCAAGTCTGCTTCTTTTGCGTGAGCATAGGAAGCTGATCTAGGTATGAGTATGCTGATCGCCAGCAGCTTCACATGCAGCTGATGACCAGCTGCGGCTGCGGGCACCATTTGTCAATGTCCGTTTGTGCAACTGCCAATAGCGATGGTTTCTTTCAGAAACAGCTTGCTGATGACCATGCTGCTGTGCTGACTGTTTGGCGCAGTCCGATTTAATGTGCTGTGGTGGTATTCTGGCAAGTGCACTGATGCACATGCTCTGAAGTCAGGGACTTTCAGAGTTTAAATCATTTTTGAATCACATCATCTTTGAAACAACAAAGTTCAATTTCCAGGTATAGACATATTGCTCGCTATATTTTTGTTATACGGAAGGGTACATTGCTGTTGTTCGCACTGCTGTAGGTGTGTGACTTTGGACTCAGTCGGGTCAAATCAGCGACCTTCCTAACCTCAAAATCCCACGGAGGTACCCCAGAGTGGATGGCCCCCGAAATCCTCCGGAACGAGCCCAGTGACGAAAAAGCAGATGTGTACAGCTTTGGTGTTGTGTTGTATGAGCTGGTTACAAATCAGGAACCCTGGACAAGCCTAAACCCCATGCAGGTGGTCGGGGCTGTAGGGTTTGCAGGACAGCGTTTGAGCTTACCACCAAACCTAGACCCAAAGGTTGCGGCGATCATCAGCAGCTGCTGGGCGGGCAAAGCTGCAGATAGGCCGAGCTTTTCTCAGGTGCTGGAAGCTCTCAGAGGCTTCAAGGAACTTCCGGCATGCCCACCACCAGCAGCAGCAGCTGAGGGGGATGATGGCTCAAGCAGTGGGGTGCTGACAGCAGCAACGTCAGCTGCTTCAGCACCAGCAAACGTGCTGGAGCAGGCTGGATCCAGCAGTACCACTGCAGTAGCAGCAACAGCAGAAGGTCAACATGTAGAATCCTGGGGGTCGGGGACACCAGGGGGGCCCATGGCCACTTGCAGCAGTGCACCAGCAGCAGCAGGAGCAGCAGGGCTGTCTGGACAACAACACAGCGCAGTAGGCAGCAGCATTCTGGACAGGCAGGCTAGCAGCGTGGGCAGTGGTGTGCAGTTACCTGCAGGTGCGGCTCGTCAGCCTCTCATTATGTTGTAGGGTCATACCAGTCGTGAGTGGCTGATCGATCATGATTGATTGACTGATCGATCATGATCGATTGATTCATTGATCATGATTAATTGACTGATCAATCATGATTGATGTATTGATCAATCAATCAGATGATTGAATAAGCTGGGTGGAGAATCCCTGGGATTCAGCCAAGGACAGTCTTTGTCATCATAATGCGGTTTAGCTATTGTGGAGGTCCTAGCCTCTGAGCATCATCAGCAAACCTGCCCCTTGCAGTGACCCAGAAGGCACTCAATATATATGTTACAATATTCCCCATCAGCCATAGCAATCCTGCCATCTGAAGGCGCTCAGGGCCAGGCTAGTGTTATTTTTTATCACTCATAGTATGAGCAGACACCTTGTAGTACTATCATGGCGTAGATCTGCTGATCATGATCTCATCCATCATGATAGATGCCGTGTGGTGTTGACGGCAGCTGGGCTTGTTCCCAACAGGTAGTTGGCTCACTGCAGTGTTCTTTGCGCATAACTGATCCTCCCTTGGGCATGCTATGCAGGACTGTATGCTGCTTTTGTCATGATGCATCGTGCACTGCTGAATGCGCCACAAGGTGCACCAAGGGTTGTGGTGCATCCAGCAATGCTCATGTTCATGGTCAACACTGACAACTAGACTGTGTGAATAGCATCATATGATAGGTACCGATATCATGTGCGGGTCTCTGTTTGTATACGGTACATACCATCTAATGTAGTTACACCGATACTCAATCATTTTTAGATCTGTTAATAAACCAATTATGGCGCGGGAATCAAGCGGCTTGATCTCAGCGCTTTGTCGATGCTGGTCAATCATATTGTGATGAGAGTTCAGAAAAGATGCTCCGCAGTAGTAATAATCATCAGTACTTTGCAGCCATAGCATTCACTGCCATCGGCCCGCGCCTCAAATCTACCCAGTGAATTCAATCCACTTTCGGACAAGGCGGAGTGCATGATTATCCGATCTCGATTGTGAAGGGGGAAACCACCTGAGAACCCCTCCCATACAATGCCGAGAGCCAAGTCCTCCGTAGAGTCCTACGTGTGGACATCTCGACAAGGGTGACTAAGTACATTCTCAAGCCACTTTTGATCCACACCCCAGCAGAGTCGGGCGCTTGGGTAGGAGCACACTCCTGCCTCCGGTTTACACCGGCCGTTAGTTCCTCAGTATCAGTGTCTAGGTTGTCAAGTCTTGGAAATCCGATCTCTAGGCTGCAAATTTTCAAGCCACTCACGACGGTCGCGATGTCCCCACCCAGGACTCCACGGAGGCCTTGGTCCTATGCACTGTATCATTCTATCATCATCAAAGGTACAAAAAAATGTACAAAGTCGGTGTGATGGACCCCCAATAATCCCAGCACAAGCCAGCGAGCCAGCAGATGACTCATGGGATGTGGTCCATTCTCACAGACTATTAGGCCCGGTCCACGGGCATTTGCCGAGCGAGTCGGGCTCCCAGGGCCGATCATACTATCATACCATGATGGCAGGGGTTCTCAAGTGATCTCCCCCTTCACAATTGAGATCGCATAATCGATTCACATATCATGCACATCCGCCTTGTCCAAAAGCGAATTGCATCCACCAGGTAGATTTGAGGCCTGGGGCCAATGGCAGAATTGCTATGGCTGCAAAGCTTGAAGGTTTTTTGTTACCAAGGAAACGACCTGAGCCATGCGCACCTCCATCCTCATCACCTCTACACCCCCCCCCCCCTCACCACCACACCCTCACATCTCCACACCCTCAATGCCGCTCTCAGCCATCTCCATCATGTCACTGCGACCTCTTC
>JABEVS010000093.1:81628-117459 GCA_018290735.1 Coelastrella sp. MACC-549
CCCCCCCCCGGGATAGAAACCATGAACCAACTCGAGTCCCAGAAAGCAGCTCTTTTCACCCTACTGTGGCGCTTTCAACCTGTAGCAAATCAACTGCGACTCTGTCAGCAAGAGGAGCTGTGCAATCCTGCTGCTGCTCTGCTGACCTGGCTCTGCACTGCTGCCTGCATCAACATCACCCTGCTGCTGCTGTTGCTGTTGTTGTTGTTGCGTGGGCTGCAGTAGACGCGCCCCCATGATTCTGCTGCCTCTTGGAAGCTCCATATCCACAACCTGGAAAACAGCAGCAAATGGCTCATGATCAAGACAATACATATTCAATACATAGATTCGGCGATATAAAAGGAGATTATTACAATTAGAATCATAATCATTTCAGTTTGAGCAACAGACTGGAGAAACTTGCACTAGCACGGGAAACATTTACCCACAATGGTGCTGACTCTTTACTCAGAGTTACGCACTGACCGACCTTGCCTAAATTCACCGAAGAAAGCATGTGACAAGCTTGAGCTGGACCCCCCTTGATTTCTCAGCTATGCAGGCTGGCGGTGAGCAGCAACTATAGCTAGATAGAAAGGTTTTATCAACATGATTCATTGACATCGTAATGGATACATTTATCTGCTCTGTACCTGCTGGTGGTGATTGTAACAACCACACTAAGAGAGCAATCATCAGCTAATAATATTTTCCATCCAGACAGTCAGCGACCAGCTCAGATGGGGTTATCTTGCAAATCACACTACAGCGCGTGATTTGCCAGTTAAACCCCATTTGATCTGGCTACTGACTGTCTGGAAGCAAACTAGTGGAGACAGCAAGCAACCCAAGCCTATGATGGGTCATCTCTCTGTCTGTCATTCATCTGTTATTCATCTGTTATTTGTCTGTTATTCATCTGTTATTCTGTATTGGTTCCGTTTCATGCCCCTTCCCCTTCAATATTGTCTCCAGATCTGCATTATTATGACATACTATTCATAACATTTGGTTCATCTTACTTGATTGATGATTAAAGAATGAATGTCTGTTTGATCTTTTCGCTTGTTATCTATTTTGAAATATAAATTACTGAGTATACATGGTATACATAATATATGTATCCTATTGCCCACCTGCTGTTGGCCGTGAGTGCTGCCGGGTGTCACCTGGCCATAGAGGTAGGTGTACTTCTGCCCCTCCACCAGCACAGCACACACAGGACTACAGGGGCCACCTGCAAGGCAACAATGCATACTATGTGTACTTTTTGACAAAATAACACGAATGTAATATACATCTTCAACAGGCAAAAATTCGAAATTTAAAAGTGTGATAAACCAGAATTAAATAAATAAAAAAAGCTCAGGTGAAAAAAACAACAAAGTCTTTCAGGAGTCACCTATAATGCAACAAGTAGTAAGTTTCAGGAAAACACATATTCAGAAACCACATGTACAATACATACACTACAGCAGAAAGTGTTATGATAACTCACCTAGCAGCAGATGTCTTCTCTGAGTTTTGCCTGCTACAACATAAGCCAGGGCAGGTAAACTGGCCTGATGTGACACTGATATAACAGCACTACTGGGTCTCACTGCTGCTGCTGCTGCTCCTGCTGCAGGACTGCCAATTTGGTCAGAACCTACAGCAGCATTTGACTGCTGCTGTTCAAAAGTTGCTGATACTACTGCACAATCAACATCATCAGTGACACCCAGTAACAGTCCAGCACCGTTACTAACAGTGTCATTACCAAAAAGTAACAGATTTTGAACTGCCAGCAGCCTGTGTGGTCCGCATGATACAGATGATGACTGTGTGAGCTTCCCTGCGACAGCGCTGCTGCTGCTGCTGCTGCTGCCAGCTGTTGCTTCGAACAGCATGATGTCTACAGCTGGATCTGCATCTAACGTTCCAGCATCACCTGGCCCCGACTCCTTGAACACATCTGTCCATTGCTGCTGAGGCAAGTCACCTAGCAGCAGCAGCAGCAGCAGCAATAGCAGCAGCAGCAGCAGCAGCAGCAGCAGTGGAAACCATACTCATTGTTCAGGTTTCTGTAAAACAAATGGCCATTAAACAATCAATGAATTGCCAGCAACTACAAATAGAATGAATCTATGTCACCCAAAAGTTGTATGAGAATAATATATGTTTTGTTGCAGTTGTGGCGGTACATGAGCAGGATGACATTTGGAAACTCAGAACCAAATCAAACCAAATCTGCTTGTTGCTCAAAGAGAACTAAAGTGAGATATAATGCAAAAGACGATCTAGTATTCATCTCAATAGTCAAGCAGCAGCAGCAGCAGCAGCAGCAGCAGATGATGATGCAGCAGCAGCAGTTGGTGTGTTGCTCACCTAGCCTGTTTTCAGTTGTAAGATGTGCAAGTCTTGCTGCTGCCTGCTGCAGGGTGCGGGGGTCGATGTCCATATCATCAGCATCCTCATCCTCATCGGCGGCAGCAGCAGCAGTGACAGCAGCAGCAGCAGCAGCAGCAGGAGGAGGAGAAGAAGTACTATCTGGCCCATTGACTGAGACCTGCTGCTTTGAGAAGAAGCCTGCAGAGGAGGTACAATGACAACAACTAGAAGCGGCTTCAAAACCAAATCATCGCAGAAGAAAAGTACATGTATATGCTGGCAGCATTTGCAGGAATGTGTTTCAACTGCAGATCAACACAAGTCAAACAATCACGGCAAGTACAAATGGTTTCAAGAATGCTCTGCTGGTGATTTCTGTGAAACAGGTTTCTTTTCCGCAAGGGGTGGAGGTAGTGGCATAATAAAACCCAAAAAGAAATTGTGGAGTACCACGCGCCCTCAAGTGCATTACCTGCCGGTAGCTCATCATCTTCTATCACTGGCTCACCAACAATCAGCAGCCTTTCACTGCAGCCACCAGCAGCAGCAGTAGCAGCAGCAGCACAGCCCACAGCAGCAGCAGGGGGACTTCTAGATGCCAGCAGCAGCTGACAATCCATCACCTGCAATACAGGTCCTGCTGCAGCACCTGGCTGCTGCTGCTGCTGCTGCTGCTGCTGCTGCTGCTGCTGCTGCTTGAGACAAAGAGTGACCAACCATGTGTCACAGATCCATTGTGAGTGTGATGTGTGACCGCTGCTGCTACTGCTGCTGCTGCTGCTACTGCTGACATTACTAATGGCTGCCAGCAGGCATCTGATGTGTCCTGCAAGGCCATATGCAGACATATGTACTGGTGAGAGGTGCTGGAACTCATCCAGTATCCGCATTCGTGCATTTTATTAAGAAGTGCTGCCACTTTTCTGCGCAGAGCAACATATACTGGCTGATCAACCGCACATAGGTGACGCCTGGCAGCAACTTGTCAAATCTTCAACATGGATGCTGATTGAATTCCAACAACAAGGTCTGCAGCTGCAGACCTGGCTAACAAAAGCACATGGTGAGCACATGTCTATGAATCTTGACTGCAACCTGGTTGATTATACATATATCATACATACAATATACATACTACATATATTTTACATATATTATACATACAGCACATCTTACACACAATACATCGATATGAACATGTACATTTGCGGGGAGGTCTATGTATGCCCCCGACAGGTGTAACGGATCCATATCAACAATGAGATGTAGTTTTATGCACACTATATATACTATACATACATAGGTCAGCAGTACACACCGTTGCTTGTGGCCCAGGCTGACTCAATTGTGAAGGGTCTCACTCCCGTTGCTGGTGGATGTGGCCTCAGGGGATGTACAACATTGGACAGCAATGCACCTGATCAAATCAGAATGAACACACACATGGAGCAGAGCCAATGCAGGATGTCAGGGATATTGTCATATGTGTGATCATATATGACAATATTGATTATATATATATATAATGAAGATATTATGGAAATTGAGTGACTCACATTGATATACTGGTGAAAGCCCTTATTATCACTACTATATCTGAAAGGGAGGGATTGTGAATGCTTTCGCCATCTAAGATGGTACATTTCTAATTGAAAAGGTTGATACAGAGAAACATGACATGCAGGGCAGACTAACAATTTGTAAGACAGTTGCAGATATGGATTTTTTTTTGAATTTTTTTTTATGTTCGTACATCAACCGCAGGCCTGACTCAGCTGAGTTGCACTGCAAGGGGCAACAGGAAAAGTATACTGCAGTACAGAGCATCCCTTCACATGGGACCGCTGACTAGAAGGTCGAACTACGTCATCACAGTACTTTTTGTTTGGGTTATGATGATATGGCAGTAAGGCACAAGGTTTAATTTGATTGAAGGTCAGCTCTGCCATGTTGTGTGGATTTTTTCAGATTCACCTCTGAATGAGCAATGGTCTGAGGTATCATATCCTGCTGCATCATTAAAATGTACTTTTATCAGCCTATGCTCCCACCTGACATGTTATTAACGGCCTGCTGTACTAAAATCAAATCGCCTCGACCTGTGGATACGAGCAGTTGGCCACTGCCCGCTCCTATGACTGCACCTTCTTCTTCTTCTGCTGCTGCTACTGCTGTTGCAGGTGCTACTGCTGCAGGTGCTTCATCTACCACAGCATTGTCTGTTGCAGCAGCTGCTGCTGCAGGTGTCACAGCTGCTACTTGTGCTACAACTGCTAACGAACAATGCAGTGCTGCTTCTGCTGTTGTGCTGAATGGACTGTCTGGTGGTGAGGGCGGGATAGCTGCAGCAGTCAAAGGGTTCAGGAGATATCAGCAGCACGGTGATGGGAGTGGGCAGCAGGAGGATGCTCGTGATGTGTGTGGCGCACATGGATTTGCAGCTGTAAGTACATGAAGCTCAGAGATGCAAAAAGCAGGACCCCTGTGCTGCCTGCTTGTACACAGACCGTACGGAGAGTTCCTCAGAACATGATCGTCGGAATTGTTGGTTTGGGCTCTTAACATATAACGGAATTGTTAACCGGCTTCGTTGAGGACATTGATGTATCACGACACAAGAGGTAGCAACCACTGTACCTGCTGTTTTCACAAGATCGAGTCCTGCCACATCTGCATCGCCTGGATTGGACCGTACGACTTCGTACAACAGCAGTGCATCCTGATCAGCCCTAGTGGCCACGAACAGGCGGCCCTGGCTCTCCACCAAGTGGTTCCGCAGAACCGATGCACGCGTGTGCAGATAATCTACTGCGTCGCTGGCCCCTGCATATATGCTCGCTGGAAGATTCACAACACGTCTGCTATGTACAAAATTGCTGCCAATCTTCCAGCTCTCGAACGAGGCGTTTTGCAAGTTTCTGTCCAGTTGCAAGCTGGCCATTTCGTATTGTCCCAGGTGATGTGTTCAGGAGGGAGATAGGACTGGCTCATGACACTTCATCGTCTGGTTTTCATGCATTTGGACTTTGCGGAGCTGCTTGCAATGCACAGATAAGCCCTGTCATGCATTGCAGGGTCCGTGTTTTAGTTGTTGCATGCTACAAAAGTGATGCTGCTCATCACGTGGCTCAAGCAGCAGTGCGCAGTGCAGACGTTCAGACAATTTTCATCTGTGCTGACATTCCCAACTGCTGCATTGAAGTGACCTGCTGGTAGTAATGCCGCACTGGCAGTGGCATCATGCATTGAAGCTGCGTCCTGTGCAAATCGCAGCAAGAAATGCATCCCATAACCCTATGTTCAGTTTAACAAATCTGCAAGCAGTATTCCATATCACACATGCTAATGACTATCGTGATTGTTTCTGCTGCCAGCATCCACGTGAACTGCAGTAGCCCACTGGGCACCAGCACTAGAGATGGCACTTATCGTCTGACTGTGACCGTCCTACAGCAGGCTGCTGGTTCAAGATGCCACCCACCCTATAAAGCAGACGAAACAGCAGATGGTGAAGTGTAGCCGGGAGACAACATGCCACGTGGCTGATGTTTCAAGCTGACAAGTGCTGACCGTTGGATTCCCGCCTGCATGCTGCGTGCTTGGATACGGCAAGCATCCCATACAATGCTACCTGAAGTATAATTTAAAGCGTAAGGAACACCGTGATACGTCGATTGGTGGCGGTTGATCTCGCGAAGAACTTTGAGTGCAGGTGGACGAGCATCATCCTTAAACGTTAAATTGACAATTGTGCTCGCCTGCTGATCATTTTCTTGCACTTCGAGTGGTCCTTGGCAAACCTAGTTGCTTCATTTAGCGAGCGCACTGCCACCATGGTGTACGCGGAAGCGCCATGGACCTTCAAGGGCAGGTATGGCCTCGTCAAGGTGCGGATTGAATGATGTTATGAAACTTGCTACGCTCATGCGGGGTCATGTGTCTTCAGGGCGTTATATCAACTCCAACTTGTCAAAGCAGATGAGGTAAGCCAGGAAGCAGCTCTCCACTCACAATCACACGTGCATTTGCGCGATGCACGTAAGCTAACAGCGTAACCTATGTCTTTGTACAGGCACGCAAGCATATTCCAGCAGAACTGAAGCTTGTGGAGTTCTGTGGGTGAGATTCAGGTCCAAAGCACCAACAGCTTTCACCCCCATTATTACTTGTGAAAATGGTGGCACAAGCAACAGCCCTGAGATTATCACTTCGTTCGAAAAGCTTTAATCGTAGTATATTTCAGTCAATTGAAGCAGTCAACGGACTGGTCACCTGCTGCAGGTACACGCTGGGAGGAGTTTATTTAGCTCGGTATGAGGACAGCCCTGCCGGCATCTTTGACGAGGTGCGCCTACAGCAGCAGTAGTACTAGCTGCAGCAGCATCAGTAGCAGCAGCAACAACAGCAGCAGCAGCAACAGTAGCAGCAGCAGCAGCAGCAGTGGGGCGGCCATGCAGTTTAACAGACGCCCAACTGACATCAGCCCATCAGCCCATCTGTTGTCACAGCCACTGCAGATGTAATCTCAATGTACTTACAACGACAACTTCTGGGTTTTTCTAATGCTGAAGTTTTCTCATGTCTGGGGTGTCGAAAGCAGTTGCCTCCATTTGCCACAAACACCAGCAATTGCCACAAACACCATTTTTCATCCAGAAACTTCCTTCAGCAACACACACAATGTGATTGGCTGCTTGACTAGCTGCTGTCTTCAGCATTATGCATCTCTGGTATTGTCATAACGCTACGTGTGAAATCACTTGTATCATATTCATATTATATCTGTATTTATGTCACTCGTCTGCAGTGTGTGGCGATGGCTGGCCTGGTATGGAACCCTCCAACATCATGTGCCTGGGCCGCTAGGGTTTTTGTCAATAACAAAGAGGCCCGGGACCATGGCATCAAGTCTGTTGGGCTTCCCTCTCGCCTAGCAAGCTTTGACACGCTGAGTCATTCCACAAACAGCAAACACGCCTGGTGGAGCAAAGGCCAGCTGTCTCAGATATGCCCTAAACCCAGCAGCAACAGCAGCAAGAATAACAGCAGCAGCAGCAGCAGCAGCAGCAGCGGTGAAGATGTTGTAGCGCTCCTGAATGTTGACAAAGGCAGAAGGGGACTGGCTGACAGGCCGGTGGCGGTGTTCAGGTTACCAGCAGTCCCTACCAGTGGATTTCTGGGACCAAAGATGAGACTCAGCCTGCCGAGTTTCAGGTGAACACTATGCAGCTGCCACATCATCATCATCAGCAGCAGCAGGGTTGGGGCTCATTCTGGGAAGCAGGGAGCAGATCCACCTATCATGCTCATCAGCAGCAAGGCAGTCGTCTGAAATCACTTCGGGACGCAGCAATGACGTTACTCTGCATTGGTTTCCTGTATTAGTTTGCCGCCGGCTAAAAAACTGTAACCGTTTCAACATAAGATACATACAGTGAATAATACTGGAAAAGAATGTCTGGTGTAAAAGCTGTATTGCACAGTAAAGATCAGTCAGCACAGCTCAAAACCCTAGAAGCTCCTCCAATAATGGATTTCATTGTGTTATTTGGTGAAAATAGTCATAACAAATCCTCTGTGTTATTTTTGTTGTCATTTTGTTGGTTGTAGTGGAGGTACTGTGGAGTATCCCGGCCTGCTGCAGTACTGCTGTGATCTACAGACGAATGTCATGCCAGTCGCACCCATGCAGATTCAACTGCCACAGCAGCAGCAGCAGCAGCAGCAGCAGCAGCAGCAGCAGCAGCAGCAGCAGCGCAGCCGCGGTGGCAGAGGATCCAGGCAGCAGCAACAGCATCAACGGCAGCAGCAGCAGCATCCTGAGGTGTTGGATATGCTGTTGAATGGACGGCCTCTGCTGTGCCTGGCTTTCTCCAACATGCTGGTGAGCTCACTAGTCCAACAACAACTGAATAAAAGATATAATGGAATAACAAGGTTTGATGATACAATGTTTGTAACGTTCCAATTTGGGATATAAAGATGTAGGGTAGTCTATGCATGTTTGCATGGTGCTGCAGTACACTGTCACTCCTTGCGTTGCATTATTGTCGGAGGGATATTACATGTGGATACTTTCATCGCCAAGGACTCATAATGCATGCTCAATATTGTGCTCCTGAATTATTACCTGCTGTGCTGCAGATGCGGGTTGAAGAGCCCAGGCCACTGCAGCTGGCAGCGGCAGCAGCAGACCAGCAGCAGCAGCAGCTGCTGCCAGCCCTGGCAACAATGCTGCCTCGCAAGTAACAGCTGCATTTGGACCCTCAGAAGAGAACTGCCTCAGGCTTCTGTTGTTCAATTCTGATTGCTGCAGCAGCAGCGCAGTAGCAGCAGCAGTAGCAGCAGCAGCAGCAGCAGCAGCATGACCTAGGCAAGTGCATGGGTAGAGGAGTATTCAACTCACAGACTGAACCCTACCAAAAGGTCTACAATTGCATATTAGCAGTCAACAAATTCTGAGTTAAACGGATGCAGGAACCTGGAAGAATCCAGCAGCAGCACCTTCAACATCATCACACTCAAATGGAGGCTGGTGCAGCCTGGAAGTTTGTTGGAGCATGTTTGTGTTTGCTGCCAGAGTTGCACCAGGGTGTGATACATACCATGTGGGGTACACGTGGTACTGTTGAAGACTGACTGAGAAAGCCTCTTTGAAAAACTATGGTTTTTTTGCACCTGATAGGCAGCCCCTGCAAACGAAGAAAAGGGTTGAAGTGATGGATACCTGAGTGCGTCAAAGGGAGGGTATGACAAGGGCGCAGTGGCTTTCAACAGCATCAGGATCATCAGGGCACATGGGACAAAAAAATTTGACTGGTTTCTTCTCACGATGCAACAATAGAGAGGCATGTTGCTTGGCAGGTGGTGCATGAGCCGCAGATGTCATCGAGGAACGTCTTGCAAGTCCGACTTGCAGTGCAACAGCGATTTTTTTGCCAGCGTTCTGGTGGTTTGTGCAGCATGTTCAGCAGCATGTCCAGCAGCATGTTCAGCAACAAGTCCAACAGCAGGCTGTTGTAATAAACGTTCAGTCTTGCAAATTGTCGTGCAGCAGCCGACTGAATTTCTGTCTGATGTCGACTGTGCTGCTGGCGATCTGGGGGGTAGAATTATTTTTGCTGGAGGATGATCGTTGTTCGATTCCAGTGAGGTGCTGTGTGTAGTCACACATGTGTTTTTAGCTCAGGCAAATCAAGTGACGGTGTATTTATCTCAGTCTGAACACACCTAGCTGCAGCAGGTAGGGGACATTGAGAGGCACTGGGTATAGTTTCGAGGGGTGGAGCACTGGTAGCAGAAGCCTGCTTAGCAGCTAGTAGCTGCAGATTAGTGGTAACTGGCAGCTGCCAGTGTAAGATTTGAAGCTTCTGCATGTGCTGTGTTTTCGCAAGGTGTTGAAGGGATTGCAAATAGGTCGTTGGATAGTAGTGTTTGGGGTTACATTTTGGTAAATGTGTGCAGCGGTGTGTGCTTATATCTTGCCGAACTTGCGTGTCAAGAGTCATCAGAGCGATCTTTGCTGTTTGAGGTTTTTATTGCAGTCGCTCGACCAGCAGTGGGCTGGACTAGCTGCTCAAGCTCAGCAGTGCGTTGCACGATCAGCTCACCCGTAGTGAGTCAGGACTGAACCGGTCTTCACCCGCAGCCATTGCGTTGTGTCAGTGCAGCGTATGCGTACTAATATACATGAGATATGTTGCTGTTTCAAACGCCTAAGACCATCAGTGGTCTACATGTCCGTGACATCGTGTCGGCACACGTGTTGAGAGTAACAGCATGTCCAATCGCCGATTTCCATGGCATTCCGAGCAGGATGCAGAATGTGCGTACTTCATACCACCTGCTTCTATCATGATATAGGCGACTAGCACAACAAATAACAATACAAATTGCAGTTGGCGTTGAAAGTCGGTGGTTGGTCATCTCCGCAAGATTGGTACATTCTCTCAAAGCGATAGCTCTTAAATCCACGTCATAACCTATTGTACACCCACGATCATCCCAGAGCTGTGGAAAATCAGTCACCACAGTCGGTGAGAGGGCACATGCTCAATGCTGCTGCAGAGTTGTGTTGACAGATGCATTCTCGCCCACCACACTTTATACGGTTGATCTATCAGGTCTAAACAACAGCATGAGTAAATCTACAAGTTCACACAGTCTCGCGAAGCAGTGTTAGAGGTGCTCCAGGGGAGTACTGCAGCTAGGGCAGCATACCATGAGTCATCCATAGGCATGCACCAAGTTTATGACACGAAAGCATAATTGTTTACATTGGTCAAGTACAATATACGTATAATATATACTGATCAACTACAAAAATGGTTGCCATCTTGTGCTTTCAGGAATGTATGCCTGCAAATCAGCCTATCCCTGGCCCCAGCAAGCCATCTCAGAAGCCGCCCGCATGGCACAGCAGCAGCGGCTCGACAGAGAAGACACAGAGGCATTTCTGCAAGCAGCAGCAGCATGCGGAGCAGCAGATGTTAAGAATGCAGCCGCTAAGGAAGCTGTGAAAGCTGCTAAAGCGCAACAGGAGGCTGCTAGAAAGCGTTGGGCCGAAGCTCAGTAACTGATCAATATTCACAGGGAGGGAAATCTGTTCTACAGACATGTCATTGAGGAAACAGTGGCTTGGGGAAATGGTTAGGCAAAAGTTGACATTGCTATGGACAGTTGCTGTCTGTGTTGTGACTGCATTGTAATTCTGCTGTCTGTTACCCTGATGTTGTGCGGTGACAAATTGATGACAGGCCTGCTTTGGGTTTTTCTCCTGTTGCCGCGGTACACAGCACGCCTTTTGCAAAGTTCCAGCAGCTGCAGTGTGTGCTACATGTCTGCAGCTGTAGTCGCCACATGACAGCAGCCATCAACTCTGATTCTCGCCAGATATTGAGTCAGAGAACTCTTCACTCCACCCACACAAATTTGAAAGAGTGTGTTGCAACATCAGGAGATAAGGGAAGGCCGGAACAAATGCTCAATTTTGCCCAGTTGTCTCATGGTACTGTTTTTGGGGCTTGTGCCTGTTTCGGTGTCAAGTGCCTTGATCAAGATCATCATGATGTTTTGTGATCATCAAACGCTATTGATGATCTGCACTCTGCACTGCAGGCTTGTAATTTCCCATGAGCGCATTTGTTGGCTCCTCCAGGGTGCCCCTCAGGGGCAACGTCGTACGGTGTGGTATGGTATGGTGTGGTATGGTATGGTTTGGTAGCATGTCGCCGCTCATGAATCAGGTGGGCTTCTGCACTGAGTGTGCTTGTTTGCATCTCAGGCCGCCTGTGTCAGTGAGTCAGGGCCTGTGACATACCAGTCACTGGTATATTAGTATTGAATGGTTACCAGTATGAGTCAGATCCTGTCAGACCCTGTTAGCGGTTGTGCCATGGCATCTCATTTGTGCGTTTTGATGAAATCGTTGGGCTCTTTGAATGGTGAGCCTCACTGCAATTGCAGCTGAAACAGCATGCAGCCATGGCATGCTGCTTCAGCTGCAACTGCAGTGCGGCATTGAATACGTGCAATTCACGGTACAATCAAACCAGCTGGGAGCCTCCCGGCTCCTGAGGAGCTCATGGAGTCTGCTGCAAACCCCGGCATAGTGCCATTATGCCAGGGCTTGCAGCAGACTCCCTGAGCTCCTGGTAAACAGCATGCATGCATATATGTAAAAGAAATTGAGCCATGCAACAAGTTGAGATGCAATGGCAAATGCGCTGACATGCGTGGGGGGCGCCACCCGGGTGTGATGCTCAAGCTTGTGCCTGCCTCGGCTGTCCGGCTGTCCACCTGAACCTCATGAGTACCACAGTCCTTCCACATCACATCATTACCTGTAAAAAAAGGGAACCAAAAGTCAGCATCGTCGTAGTCGAAGGGGGGCGCACCCCAGCGCGTTGCTGGGTCGTCTGGGGATAAGTAGTACCATCGCTCCGGTGTAACATGGTACGACCTGTAGAGACACACTGCATATATGTGTCGCAAGCATCACACCGATTCTGTGCGGCTCACGATGGCCAGCATGACTGCACAACTCATACAGTGCACATGCATCTGCCTGCTGCCCATGGGCTAGCCACTGACAGACTGGCACAGTGTAACAGAACATGCCCGCAGCATTTAGCAGTCCTGTCATGCGAATGCGCATGTAAATACAGCTGCCTAATCAACTGCTTCAAACGCTTGCGACAAGGCATTCTCAAATGCATCTCAGTGAAGTGCACTACAGCAGTACTAGTTATATGGTGACAGCTGCTGGGCAGCCTCAAGCTGATCAGCTCATCAGCTGGGGCCAGGTGCTGCAGTACCCGGTAGTACCCAGGCTGGAGTTAACTGCCAATTAGTGACGGGTCAACCCAGCACACACTGCGGCACGATACGACTGTGCATCCCCATTCTATGCATCCCTACTTTTGTCGGATGTTCCCGTGGTGACCTCCGCGGCTGGCAGCTGCTGCTGCAGTACAGGGACTGCCACGTGGCAGTGCACACCATAACCAGACCACCATGTTGGTCTGGGATCGTGCACCGATATTCAGACACCCGGATGAATCATTTTTACTGGCAATGAGCTATCACGGCAGCACGCTGGTCGAACGCTGGCCTTGCAGACAGTCCAAGCACCAACGTCACCATACGCAACGCCGATACAATGCGATGGTAAGGTGAAGCTCCAGCCCTCATCTTGTTCTCCATTACTTTTTCTAAGACTCTATCATTCTAACCTCTCGAACTTAAGCGGCAACATCATCTTTGGTTAGCGAAGTTGTACTTGATAACCGGTCAGCAGCAGACTGTTGCCAAACTCCCTAGCCCTCATCGCTCATTGCACCACCAGCAAGCGGCTGTATCTGTGAACTCCAACATAAAGCAGACATGCAGCTGGCCTCTCACCCTGCGTGCCATCTAGGGAGCACACGCAGAATAGCAGCAGCAACAGGGTCACGTCCATGCTGCGCTCCTCGCTTAGTAAGCTGCCGGGTCATGGCCACAGGTGCGCCCAAATAGCACATCTAATGCACTTTATAGACCATCCGTTGCTAGCTTCAGCTGTTGTGGTTGATGCAATGCCAACAAAGCGATTTTGATTGCAACAGCAGCATCACTGTTGCAGCACTGCTGGCATCCTGGCAGCTGCTAGGATGACGGAGCAGAAGCAGCATGCATCAGCACACTTAGCATATACAGATGGCCTGGGCATTTAGATAATGGTTCTATGCATCACGCACTTCCGGCTAAACACGTTTCTCAACAGACAGATGCGGCACAGGCATTTGCCGCAGTCAACAGACATTGCGATGGTCCAATGCATATGCCCTGATCATTCCAGAAGCCTCTAACCACTGCCATTACTCCTGTGAATGTGCAATTTATTATCAAAATTATCATCATACAGGCATCGTATCTTAGTTTCAAAACAGTGATGAACATTCATGCTCCTAACCATATGGTTAGGTATGCATACCTCAATATTGCCACACAGCACCAAGGGCCTCAAAACTATTGAATTGAATCAAGTTGGTTGAATTGTGTGTGTACGCAGGCATTGACCCTGGTGTAGTGCCTGGCCCTCCTGGCCCGAACCCCGGGCCTGGCCTTCCTGGACCCAGCATCATCCCACCAGGCAGGCAGCCAGGAGGAGGAGATCCTCAGCCAGGATCTGTGCCAGATATTGACCCGGGAACCCCACCTAGTGAGTGGAAATCTTAGTACCCCGTTGGGTACCGAGCAAATGGTTGGGTGTTAAACAGAATCTGTCTCATTTGCTGTGTCATCTTCTCATAGGTGTTGGCAGTGCACTTTGTCATGCCTCCCAGAAATTGTGGGCTTCAAGTGTTGAAGCTCAATACTATCCCTCAGGGGGGTTATTGAGCTTCAACACTTGAAGCCCACATTTTTCTCAAAGTTTGAGTATGGCCATAACTAGTTTAGAACACATACTACTATTGTATGACACAATAAATTAGTATATATTAGTATATGCTCGATACACCTGAAGTCAGTCAGTCAGTAGTGCTTACTGCTCGTTTTTTGTATGCAGTCCCCGACCCCACCAACGCTCCAGGTGGTGTTCCTGATCCAGGAGTGAGCCCTGGTGTGGATCCAGGAGTCATCACACCAGGTGCGTTCAGTTCTCAGAAAGAAGTTTCTGCGAACCCTGGCAGGGTTTATCCAGTACTCAGCACGGTGCAGGGTTTACCTGCGCAGGCATTACTTGTGACATACATGAAGTCTTGTGCCACAGCAGCAGTGCTGAGTGCTGGCTATCACCCTTGACGAACAGACTGACCGGTCTCACACATACTACGTATTCAGTGTTTATGACACAGCTCATGGGAGACAGCAGCAATGCCATATAGATAAGCTAAGATTGTAAAAAATAGAAAAAAATAAGCCAAGCATGGTTAGTGTTCAACAAATTGCAGCTCACAGAACAAATCAGGTCAGATCCTCTCGCTGACATAAATGTAACGCCAGGTAACAGTATATAAGGCTTTATAATAAAGCCCTAAGTACTCGTATATTCAGGGGCTTGCAGATGCTAATAGCACAACAAATCTCAGCATCTGCAAGCCCCTGGATAAGAGAATACTTAGGGCACTAGAAGAAGTAGCAGAATGACTCAATACGATTGAGCCCGCAGTGCAGGTGACTGGGCCCAGCTGTGAAGTAGACAGTTGAGGCTCGTGCTGCTGCTCGCGTCCAACTAGGCCACACTTATTTGGCGATTCTGAAGCCAGGTCGCCCCCTCATTGTGGCCCACATTGTGTCTTCTGCTGCTGCTGCTGCTGCTGCTGCTGTGCAGGAGATCCATCATCAGGAGGAGGCCGCATGTAAAACTCTCTGGCGTTTTTATACTCACAATATTGACATCACTTCCATGTCAAACACCGCATGGTGTTACTGGTTTTGCAGCTGGACACCTGAGATTGTGTAATCCGGCCTGTACAGTGACGAGAAGGTGGACTCGGGGTGATTGACTTTGGCTCCTTGAGAACTGCCTTGCAATTGAGGGCTGCCAAATGAGCCGTTTGAGTGTGACAGAGGTTGCACCCATGCAATTCGAGGGAGTGAGTGTGCCAAGAGGCATACTTCCTTCAGGGCTGATGCAGGAGACTAGTTCACTGTGTTGGCCTGACTGATGTCCAGTACTGAGTCTATCAGATTGAGCATGAGACTCTGACATGAGATTCATTGTGCTGGATTACTCAGAGTGACCGTTGACAGTCGCTACTAGCTGTGCCATTGTGTGCCATATACCAGGCAAATTGTACATGTTCACTATTACTGAGTTCCTGCTGTTGAACAGCTGGCTCAAATGAGCTTGCTGTATGTGTATACCTACTGTGATGTCATATTGTGCAATCCCAATTTGAGCCAGGCCCTGTACTTGGCTCGCAAACGGGCGGGTTACACTCGTGTAACTTACACATGCAATCCCCTCGTCTCAATGACCTGTCAGTTTTTTTGCCAGCTCATCCACTGTTGCATGGCTCTATATTTTCACTGTCATTGTCTGAGACGATTGCATGCGATTTTTCCAAGCTGTTGGTTTGCTTGGATATTTATCATCAACAATGATGATCATAGCCGTGATGACCGTCTCTTCAATTGTATTGGCTGTCATGGCTGCTAGCTGCAGTCACTGCAGCTTCGGAAGCGAAGTCATGTTGCGAGAATGCGGCCTCAAAGGCGGCCATATATCATACCATGCCATCAGTGTCCGTATCAGCTGAAAGCTCACCGTAAAAGAGATAGAGCCCTGCATTAAGCTGTAGTAGTTTGTGTTGTTCACGTGTTCAATGCCTATTGCTTGATTGCTACTTGTTAGATCACCAAGCCACAGAGTGGCTGTACAACATGTTGCCTACAAGGCATTCCACCATGAGGAGATATCGATGTTTGGTGTGCTGGTTGGCTGAGCCACCAAGATCCTGGTTTGTCCCCGGGACCTGAGGGCTGCTCGGCCAGAAAGGGTTACTACTACTACATAGCTGTGCAGCTAGTCACTGACTGTCAAGTTGACAATATAAATTTCAAAGTCAGAGCGTGTACGTGCCCTTGCCAAGCTATACAGTGTTACTGATAGATGGCTACCTGTCTACAGCAGAAGTATATGCAAATAGGAGTTTTGCAGATCACACCCTGCCCTAGCTTACCATCTCATACACTGCGCCGCAATGACTGCGATCACTAGCACCAGTGACGGTCACCAGCTCAAATAATAATAATCAGTACTTTGCAGCCATAGCATTTACTGCCATCGGCCCCGCGCCTCAAATCTACCCAGTGAATTCAATCCACTTTCGGACAAGGCGGAGTGCATGATTATCCAGCTCAAATGCCCGGAGCATTCAGTGACCATGCCAAAAGACACCAGAATGGTACACACAGCCCCCAGAACAGCAGATAAGCACCCAAGCTACTTTCTAGAACCAACCACTGCAGCCAGTGCACCTGTAGCAACACTTGCAGGCCATTGCCAGACAACAATGCTAGCAGCACAACCAAGGATGGCGGCGAACACAACAGCAGCACCATCTTAGGCCTCAACCTGCCTCCGGTGCTGTTGCCAGTAGCCAGGCTCGCGGCTGATGCATGTGCACATCCAATCCCTAGGGGCAATAGTACCAAACATGCAACATAACAAAGAGCCCAATTGAGACAGGCAACAGCAGCCAGGGCAGCTGCAGCAGCGCTAAACTCCACGACCAACACCTTCCTGACAAAGGCAATCCCACGTACATGATCTCCATCATCCTGTGAAGCACTGCTGCTTCCAGAACTGCCCCGGGTCTTCACGCTGTTGCTGTTGCTGCAGCTGGCACTGGAGCTGCCTGCCACCCGTGATGCTAGGCCTTCGCATGCCATAATCAACATCAGCACAAGACCCAACCCCAGCCCCAGCTCATGCAAGTGCTCCTCTGGTGCCGCCGCTGCTGCTGCCACCCAGCCTGATACAACCTGAGGATCCAGCAGCTGCAACAGCAGAGGGGCGTGCCGCAGTGCTGCTGACAGTGCAATCGCCACAATATGGGAACCGGTGACAAACTTCACTGCAGCCAGCCACTGAGCGCGATCAGCTGCTGTGGCTGCTGCTGCTTCAGGGGGCGGGACCTGCAGTGGGTCTTCAAGAACAGGTGGGTCTTCTTCAGGCTCTGCTTTGGCCGCCTCCTCATGCTGCTGCTGTTGCTGCTGTAATGTGCTGAAAGGGCTTGACTGTGCAGCCACTACCTGCTGCCCTTCAGCTGTGTTGCAAACAGCAGCTGCTGCTACTGTGTAGGGTTTCTGCTTGATTGCAGCTGCCTGCAAATCACCAAGCACAACTGCATTCACACTCCATGACGGTTGCAGACATAAGGAGGTGATGCCTCTCAACTCAGGCAAAGTATACACTGTTATCTTTTGGAGGAGTGCCATTTTGAGCTGCTCTGAATTGGCATGAGCTGGCAACATGCACTCAGGCAGCGGGCCCTGCTAAGCAACACTGACTTGATACCAATGACAAGCTTCACTGCATACTCAAGGCTGGCATTGAAGAGGTACCACTGATACAAGCATGTCTGCTGCAGTAATCGGCAGATGTGGGAACATGGGACAGTTCTTACCTGCACGACCAGCACCGTGATCAATGCAATCAAGGGTCCAATGTACCGCTCAACACTGACATAATGGTCCAGGCCGGTCAACACGTACAGAAACAAGCTGTGGTGAAAACGCTCAATCAAGACGCTGCAGCTCCTCAGAGTGAGCTCCAAAACATCTCCAAGTTGCATCAGCCCCTCATCAAATCCAAGGGCCCTCTGAGGCCTACTGTTTGGTTTCAGCTCAGCGCCGGTTTCAGTCGCTGTTTTTTGCGGGTTGCCCACACCACGGAAACCAACAGGGCCGGTAAAAGACCCGTCAGAGGCCTTCTTCAGCACTCGCAGCGTTGCTGAATCCACCATGAGCCCTTTGAATGGTGCGTGAGCCCCCATAGGCAGGCCAGCCGCCTGTCTCCGCATGAATTGCACCATTGTTGCAAGCTTGGATATGTGCTGCTGTAGAGCCTTGCCAATGGGGCTGCTGGAGCCACCGTTGGGCAGGAAAGCATCTAGGAGTCTGTCTGTGGCAGCTGATAAGGCTTGCTGTGTTCGCCCCAGGTGTGGCAGCTCCAATGGAACCCCTACATAGTGCCAGCTGAACCACCTGTAGAAAAGCAAGAAGCATTCCTGCAGTGGAAACCCTGTTATCTGTGTTGATGCCAGTTGCGAAAGCCTTTAATCATGATGAGGTTCAAGATGAAGGCAGGCAGCTGACACTGGTTGTAGGATGTTTTACGTCAGACGTATATGTGACTATTACAACTTGAAGTCATAACACTATGGCAACATAACAATGTGACAATGAAACAGCCTCAGCCACTACTCAGACACACATGAGGCTTCACCAAAACAAAAGCAGCCTCAACACACACCACCCCAACTCACCTGAAGAGCCAGAACATGTCCAGCTTTGGCAGGAGGCCGTCATATCCTTCCAGCGATACTTGCAGCTGATTGAAGCTTCCAACGGGTAACTCAAAGACGACTGCTTGCTGCAGCACGCCTGCCCTATTGAAGTTGGTCAATGGATGCTGTAATGCTGCTGTACTTGAATGTATGGCCTGAGAAAAGCAGTAGACACTCACTGAGTGCCTTGCCAAGAGTGACAGCAGGTAAGAATCACTCAAGTTCTGCAAGCACACCCGACAAGTGAAGTGTGCACAGCATACACATGACGTCACCCTGCTGTACACTGTCAATTGTAAAGGTGACAGCAGCTGTGTATAACAGTCAACCGGCCAGCACACATCAGGGAAACAATACCAACACCCAACCATCACTGAATATTCAACTGATGAAACACATTTCTAGTGGAGCTCCAAATCTCTCACTCTACTACTCTCCTTATCGCAGTGTAACATCCACGCTATTGATATTAGTTGCTTCATCTCTATAAATATATAACTAAATAGCCAACTCACAGGGTGTTGATAGGCGTTAGTCCAGGCCTGCATAGACTCAACCAACCCACAGGAAGCATCTGGGATCACCCAAATAACATCCTTGGCCAACCAGGGAGCTGATTGCTGCAAGTGATGCAGCATTGCGAAACCGAGGGACAGCGCCAGCCGCACCCCGCCCTCATCTTGCTCAAAGTCTGTTGGACGGCGGTATGTGCGTGCAGGCAATATTTCAGCTATGAAAAGGTCAAGATGAGTGTTGCCATGTCATGGACATGTCCTGCTGTCCTGCTCTACTGTTGCTGGCACCACAAAAGAAGCCGCATCTCTTCAGCATGCACACGGCAGGGAAACCTGGGACCTTTAAGTGTGGCTTGCTCATGCCGTGAGAATGCAGGTTCGGTCGCTGAAAGCCTGCTTTCAGATGCTGCCATTGCTGTAGCTGCACTGAGGCAGCAGATGCCAACTTCATCAAACTCTTCACCTGTTATAAACTGCTGGTGATTGATCGGCGTGACCAAAACCAAGGCCTCTTTCCCATCACCGCGCCTGGACTCCAGCACCACATGCACATTGGTACACTGCAGCTCAATCTGGCGATCTGCAGTGCTGCTTGTGGTGGTCCGGTTGCTGCTGCTGATTCGAGGAAGTCTGATTGTGCCTCTGCTGGTGAGGAAAGTTTGGTTGGATGCTTGCAATCCAAGCTGCTGTTGTATCTGCTGCTGCAGCTGCTGAGTAAACGAGGGAGAGAAGAAGCCAGAGCTAATCAAGGTTGCAAAACGCTTGCCCAGTGTATATGCATCTGGGGACTTGGACCTGCAAGCAGGATGGTGAGGTAAATTGAACCTCAAGGCTTCTTGAAGACACGGCAGTTCCCTCAGCATGACAGTCTGTGGGTTTCATACAATGGCATTATTATTTTTTCTCTTGGCCAACTAATGCAGTGCTGCATGATCATTGCAGCTGTTGTGTGTGCCATTATGTTGACAGCTGCTGGTCCATACCTTATTGTTGGCTTTGCAGATCCTGCCAGCAATGCATTCTCATCGAAGTTGATTTTTCGTTCAAGAACCGGGACTGCTAAGAGTCCCAGAACGCCTACTGCAATGAGCACTGCACAGACAACACTGGACCTGGCCACGACTGCATCCAGCAGTTTGGACAGCGACTTGCGCTTGCTGCCTTGCCTCATTCTGCTGCCATCAGCGTAGAGAGATCATAACATGATACCTTGGGTGACATACTACCGACTAAAAGAAGAGAGTATTGGTGCGTGATTGCAACTTGTGACTGTGCAGTTCAGGTCAGCACAGACGAGGCTCATAAGCCCAGAAATGTGCTAATAGCAGGCGGGTGCAGCGGGTTAAATGTGCAAGAGTACGTTTTAGGCACGCTTGTACACTGATTGATGACTGTAAAAGCAGTGTCAGGTTACCACAGTTCTATATCAGTTCAGCTCAGCTATGCTTGATGCCTGACTGCAACTGCCTATTGCGACTGTCGGCATCTGTGCTCAGATACGCTGATAAGAGTACAATGACGCGCAAACTCATGTTGGAGGGAGCATTCACTCGCCCAGCCGTTCCTGTATGCCTTTTCGTTTGAAATGACATGGTCCCAGCCAGCAGAGTTCCAGCAAGGGATGTGCATCATGAGCATGCATGGCATCGTAGTCTTACGTCGACAAGAAACTTGCTTTGAAGCGGTGTTGTCCTGCCAAAGCGTTCTGAGGGCTGCGGAAGCTCAACTCATCGACTGCTCGGTAGCGGCAGGACAGGCAGCTTGATCCTCAAGGGTGGCACAGTTACATACGACATCGTTCGGATCTTTCAAACATCCAAGGCAGCGTCAACAGCGGACCTGATCGTTCTGTGGAACTTGTGAGGCGCTGCAGCTGACAACACAGAGGCATAACAGCAAACACTAGCACAGGCGACACTTGGACCAGTTCGCTGCCTTTGCTGTCACATTATGGCATGGTGATGGGCTCATAGGGGTCCCTAGCGCCCAGCAGCTGCCAGCTGCTGAAGCATGGGGGCTCATCCTGTGCCCCAGACAGCCCTGGTCGGCAGACGACAGCAGCAACGCACTTTCATAACATCGGAGGGACCAAGAGCCTGGTACAGAACTCTAATTGCCGTACAGCAATAGCAAGCAGGTGCTGCGCCCACCATGCAGCACCAGCAACTGCAGGTGGCACCTGTGCAGGATGCCACTGTACTGCAGTTCACAAAAGACCCCTTCAAACCTCCTGAGGTGCCCAGAAAGATGTGAGTTATATATCAAATGGCTTGCAGATGATCAGCAGCAAAAATTACGGCTGTTGTATCCTAGCTTATGGGAAAGGAGTCAGCAGCTGAGCTTGTGCTTGCCAATCCCCTTCCTCTACATCCATCGAGCCCTCAGACATGCAGCACAGCAGACAGCAGCAAAGACTTACAAAGGAGACAGCAGCTATCTGGGTACCATTGGGTAACATAGGGTATTCTTCAACGCTAACTTGCACCTGCTCAATCAGTTGTTTATGTATTTAACAGCTGCGTCACACCAAATTCCAGCAACAGTGGCACCAGCAGGTGGCTGCCAGAGGCCAGTGTAGCAACCCTTCACTGACTGCTGACCGGTATTACTGCTGAATGTTCCTGCCTGCAGCCAGCAGATCAGGTTTGGACTGCAAACCCCCCAGGAGATCATCAACTGTGGGGTATTTCACGTGTATGAGCGCTCTTTGTACAAGATGCCTGAGCGCAGCCCGCACCCCAATGGCGTCCTGGACCAGCGCCTGGTAGGTGCCCCAGACCGCACATGGTTCAGGGTAGTAACAGCACTGAGCAAAGGACAGGGTACAGCTGTCCTTGTGGCAGCTGCCAGCAGTCAGCGGCCTTGAGCAGTGCTGAAGCAAACCAAGTCGCTGGTCAGCTGAGCAGCAAAGCAGCGTCGGCAGTTGCTGGGAGTTCTGGGGCTCTGCAGTTACTGTGCGGAGGTATTCATTGGCTGTTGCAGTGGGTCTGTTTTTTGTCTGCCTGCTTTCACAGATCAGTGCAGACTCACCAAGGATAGTCAGCCATGTGGCCAGCAGCTGCTGAGTTCACTTGAGTGCCTTCCTGCATACATTGCTGCATGAAGCACTGACTTTGAGCATGCTAATTTTGCTGTAAATGCTGCAGGGCATCAGCAACAAGGCAGCAAGCTGCAAAACTTGTGGTCAGAAGTTGTCAGACTGTGCTGGCCACTTTGCCTATCTCAAGCTGGAGCTGCCAGTGTTTCATGTGGGTTACTTCAAAAACACGGTGCAGCTGCTGCAGTGCATATGCAAAACATGCAGTAGGATACTGCTGCCTGAGGAGGAGCGAAGAAAGATGCTCAAGTAAGCAGTCGGCATGAGGGAATGTGTTTTGCATGGCTGCAGGTTCTGACGGTTTGGGTTGGTGGAAAGCATATTGTGCAATAGCATCTGGCTGTGCTGTACTGAGCCATCATCCCAGCAGTCTGGCCAACAGCAGTAGCAGTCAAAGCCAAGCAGCTGCTGCACCTGTCACAGTGGTATGCTGCAGAATCAAAACAGGACATTGCTCGCTCCAGGGTTGCAATTGCGGTGGCACTTGCACACATGTGTTCTTATCTCCTTAAGTGCTGCTGACACAGATTAGATCGCAGTGCGCAAGCGGTTGAGGATGCACATGCTGTCTGCAGTAGAGCCTGCATGCTCCTGGTCCTGCTGTTGCTCACCTTCTCCTTATGTGTCCTGGCCAGGCGATTCCGCAATCCCCGGTTGGAACGGGTACCCCGTGAGTTCCTGTTCAAGAAGGTCATTGAGACCTGCAAGAGGGCAAAGCAGTGCCACTACTGTGGGGCATACAATGGCACTGTCAAGTGAGTTTGCCTGCTGTTCTCAACAAACCCAACACAGCACTGTGACGCCTGCAGTTACATGGTATCTTACTGCCTTGCAGATCTCAATGAGAACAGTGACAACAGCTCCTCAAGGACTGCGCTGCATATTGGCTCATGAGCTAATAAGTTGCTGCTGCATGAGGAACATGCTTCGTGCTCATGGCGCTTGTGTGAGCCCTTCTACTGCTTGCTGCTTGCAGGAAGGCTAGCGGCAGTTTGAAGATCCTGCATGAGCTGTATGCAAAGAACAAGGGGCTTCTGGATCAGCTGAAGGAGAGCATGCAAGAGGCGATGCAAGCCAACCATCAAATTGAGCCTCATCTCAGCAAGTGAGTGGCAGGTTCATGCAATACTGCATACTCCTGATGCAGTTATCGTTGATCTCATGCTGCAGACTGCATTAACAAACTCTGAGATGCTTTCCAGCCGTGTGCCACAAATTCATAACAGTTCAAATGTTTTTCTCTGCATTTGTGTCAGAACTTCACACTGCTGGCAACCCGCTCAACTGCTGGCATGAGTGCTGTGAGTCATATGCAAGGCCTTACTTGTGCAAGATATGTTAATTGCTGTTGCTGCTGTGCACAGAGTGTCTGATGATCTACACCCCCTGCGTGTGCTAGCGCTGTTCAAAGCCATTACCAATGAGGATCTTGACGTGCTGGACATTGCAGGTTTGTCCATTGTTGTATGAGATCATGCAGGCTATTGCTGGACGTGATGTAGTGCATGCATTGGTCTGCTGCTGCTAAAACTCTGCTGCAGGCACAGGGTTTCCTGCTACTCTCAATCATCTCAGTCCTCCTGCAAGGCTGCAGGTCACTTTTGCAACAGTTGGTGATTGCATGAAGCAGCTTGATGCAACACCGCCGTCACATTGCAGTAATCAGTCACAGTCGTAGAGGCTCCTATGCGGATTCCTCCTCAACATTCCATCCTCATGCTCTTGTGCTGCAGGTCGTCCTGAGGATCTGCTGTTGAGTGTTATCCCCATACCTCCTGTGGCCATCAGACCTTCAGTAGAGATGGATGGGGCATCAAATGAGGATGACATTACCATGAAGCTCATGGTAAGAAACCTGTCACTCAACCGCCACTGCTTATCCCTCATGGTGACTCTCTTGAACACAGAGCCCCTCCCAGGTCTACTTGACCAATGCAGCAATGACACAGCAAGGGGACAATCTATCTATGGATGCACCCTGAGACTGACATTCAAGCACTCCGTGTGCTTCTGTTGAATCGTTTTTTGTTGTTGCTGCTTGCCTCCTGCAGCAAATCATCGAGGTCAACAACCTGCTGCGGCAGGCACTGGACCGTGGCATGCCCATAAACTCACTCATGGAGACCTGGGACTTTTTGCAGGTTAGCTCAGGCTGCATTTTGTCTCAGTCTTCTCGTTGCGGTTCAGGTTTAGGTACCAAAAACCTCTGAAACCACAAGTGTGTGATCTTATGCGACAAAGCATTGCATGCGATGTCACGTCTGTGCTGTGACCACGCATATACACTAATCTGATGTGGCGTGATCGTGCGGCACATGTTTCTGCACGCAATGGACTAATGGAGGTTTCCATGTAACCAATTTTTGCGCTGGTTTGGGCCTACAATCATGCAGCATGGGAATGCAGCAGCTATGCACAAGTCACACTTCAGATTGCTACTCAATGAGCCTTCATTGAGTAGCAATGCAACACCCCTGGCAGCACAGAGGCTGATTCCTGCTCATCTGGCTTTGTCAATCCGAAGAATAACTGCTACTGTGTGTGCCTGCCGCAGGTTCAAGCAGCCATGCTCATCAATAGCGACCTGCCAGGAGTCAACCTGCAAGACAAGGCACCAACACGACCTCTCAGGTATGCCTAACCAAAATAAAACAAATGATAATTGTATTGATAGTGTGATGGCTGCTCTTACCCATGCACAAGCTTTCAACTATGCACAAGTCGTCTACGGCAATTATCCCGTCATTACCCTGGCAAGGATGAAGGTCTACAATTTGGAAGTTTCCATTCAATCAGTCCCAGGATTGGGACTGAATCCCGGGACATTTGAACTGTTGTGTGGCACCCATGTTGCCTTTCAAAGGTCAATGCTGAATGATGGCGGAACTATATGCTGTCATCTGCACCAATCTGCATGGTCGTTGGTGTTCAATTGCCTGATTGTGGTGTATATGCATGTTTCCTGCAGGGGTTTTGTGCAGCGGTTGAAGGGCAAGCAGGGTCGATTTCGTGGAAACCTGTCAGGGAAGCGTGTTGACTTCAGTGGGAGAACAGTCATCAGCCCAGACCCCAACCTGGCCATCCATCAGGTGAGGCAGACAAGCCTTGATGATGCACTGACTTTGCTACTTGTTACAATCACGCACTGGTTGCTGCTGACATCACGCTCTCATTGTGTGGCCCTTGTTTCAGCATGGGTTATATATCTACCTTGGCGTACATGCTTGTAGTCCCATACAGCACTGAATTCCTTTTTGTATGTGCAACATGCAGGTTTGTGTGCCTCTGTACCAAGCCATTGTCCTCACCTTTCCTGAGCGCGTCACAGAGTACAACATGGCAAAGCTCAAGGCATGTGTCCTCAACGGCAGTGCCACATGGCCAGGGGCCAACTTCATTCAGTTGCAGGATGGGGCGCGTATCTGGCTGAGGGATGAAAAGATCAGAAGGAAGTATGCCAACGAGCTCAAGGTCAGCAGATCACCCCAGACTGGTCAAAGGCTTGAAGTTTATTGTGTTGTTTATTCCTAGGTGGAGAGACTATCCACGTGTAGCATTTTGCTCTAAAAGAAGAAGTAATTGTGCACCTCTGTTTGGCCACTTGCAGCAGAGCTTTGGAGGACTGTCCTTTGCAGGAAGTCCCCAACAGCTGTCTCCAAGCCTGCATAGTGGCTCTGCTATCCATGATCCCGAATTAATTATTCTGACCTGACTTAGCACATTATTGTACTTGACGTCTGCTGATCACTGCAGGTTGGTGATATTGTGGATCGGCACCTGGAAAACGGCGACGTGGTGCTGTTCAACCGCCAGCCCAGCCTTCATCGTGTTTCCATCCAGGCCTTCAGGGCAGTTGTGCGGCCCGGCAGGACCCTGCGGTTCAACGAGTGTGTTTGCAGCCCCTTCAACGCCGACTTTGATGGTGATGAAATGAACCTGCATTTGCCACAGGTGTGCCGCTAACAAATCGGTCGGCAGGTGCTGCTTGGGTCAACTGATCTGGCGAGTGCCTGCTGCAAGATATGAAGCATATGATAAGCTTGGTCTGCAGTAATGTAGACCTGACACCCAAACGTTATAGTTTCTCTCCTCTCCACTGCAAGCACACTTTAGCAACGTGCCTTTCAACTGGAACTCACTGGAGCCTCTCTGCTGCTATCCTCACGCAAGCAAGCCAATAGTGCTGCACAGCGGTAAGCCCCAAGTAGTGTTGCACAGCAGCCACAATTATATTTTCCATCTAAGTGAGACTTTTTTTGCTTTTCAAAATCACATATAATCTCTTGCCTTTTCTTATTTTCTTATTTATGTTCTTTCCCTGTATCAACTGTGTTCTGCTCCTTGCAGACTGAGGAGGCTCGTGCTGAGGCCATCACCCTCATGGGCAGCGTGGCCAATCTCTGTACACCCAAGAATGGAGAGATCCTGATCTCAGCCACACAGGACTTCCTCACCTGTGCTTTCCTGCTGAGCAGCAAGGACAGGTTCTTCAACCGCAGCCAGTTCTGTCAGCTAGTGTCATTCATGGGAGATGGTCTAGATGATGTGAGTTGATGTGATTTGCTGTCTGTATGTATCCATCTAACTGCCACTTTGTGCAGTGTACCCACACTGCACACTGCAGCTACTTTGTGCAGTGCAGACACACGAGCATGCTAGTTGGTTGAAAGCAAGAACAGGTTTTCCACATGGCGGGACACATGTTGTGGTGCTCTGCATGCAGTGTTTCTGCATATTGCAATGGGCCGGATGCATCATGCAGGTATGGACTGCTGCTTGCTGCCTGTGACCAGAGCTGAACAGCCTCGGGAATGATTTATCTCACACTGCACTGCACTGTGTGTTTGCAGATCGATCTGCCCCCGCCTACTGTACTGAAGCCTTTGGAACTCTGGACGGGCAAGCAGCTGTTTGGGCTGCTGGTGCGACCCAATGCAGCAACAAGGTAAGCAGGGTGTAGCTTCATTGGAGGTCCAGGAACTCATCTATATGTTTGAAGCAATAGGTTGCTGCATTTGTTGCACGGACGGGCCTTGCAGGATCGGAGCTTTGTGCAGGTGTGGCCTGATATGCAGCCGGTTGCTGCAGTCGTATGTTCAACGGCTGCTTTCCACCACATGCTCGCAGGATCTTTCTGAACTTTGAGATGCCGGAGCGCGAGTACAGCAAGAAAGGCGAGACAATGTGCCCCAAGGACGGATGGGTCTGCTTTCGGAACAGTAACCTCATCAGCGGCCGCCTCGGCAAAGGTGTACTTGGCGGCAATAAGGGCGGCCTTTTTGGCAGCTTGGCCGCTGATTTCAGCCCACACGCTGCAGCTGCAGCTATGGGTCGTCTTGCCAAGATGAGCGCGCGCGTCATGGGCGACCTGGGCTTCAGCATTGGCATTGAGGACGTGGCGCCACGCGAAAAACTGCTGCATGAGAAGAGGCTGACGCTGGACAAGGGTTATAACAGCGTAGAGGACTTCATTGGCCAGTACAACAAAGGCAATCTGCAGCTGGAACCAGGCTGTAACCTTGAGCAGACCCTGGAGGCAAAGGTCACTGGAGTGCTGAACAGCATTCGTGAAGCAGCCGGAAAGGTGAGTGGACGTCTGCCTTGGTTTCTTGAGTGAACACCATTGTAGTAGCACCTGAAAGCTGCAGGCTGTGGGCAATCATAGATTATAACCTAGTCTGTTCTGGGTCAGCCAAGGGCTTTGCTGTCGGAGGGGGTCAATGTCTGTCTGTCTGTCTGTCTGTCTGTCTGTCTGTCTGTCTGTCTGTCTGTCTGTCTGTCTGTCTGTCTGTCTGTCTGTCTGTCTGTCCTTTGATGGTGGAATGAGTCACAAGCTGCTCAAGCAGCTGACTTTCCAATGCTCATGACAGTAGTAACCTCGTTCTCCCAGTGCTGACATGCATACATGGACCTGTGCTGCCATATGCTGACAATGTTGGAATGCAACGTTGCACCTTGCAGGTTTGCATGGAGACACTGGACCACCACAACAGCCCCCTCATCATGAGTCAGTGCGGGAGCAAAGGCAGCGCCATCAACATTGCCCAGATGGTGGCCTGTGTGGGCCAACAGTCAGTGGGAGGCAAGCGCTGCTTCAATGGCTTCAAAGAAAGAACTTTGCCTCACTTCCCAAGAGGGGATAAGACACCAGCAGGTAGGGCTCAAGGTCATTGTGCCAGGCTTGCTGCTGCGAGGCATGAGCTGGAGCTCATTTGAGGCATTCCTAAGCCAGTAACTCACTGGAATGCTTTGGAATGCTTTATACCAGCACTGCAGTTACAAGTGCTTGTTTTACAGAAGTCTGATGTACTAGGAGTGGATATTGTGTTTGCATGCAGCAGTACTTGCAGTGTGTTATGCTTCACAAGGCAACTTTGATGTAGATCTCTGGCTGTGCTTAAGCAGCTTGAAAGTTGTTACAGACTTATCAAGCAGTCTGCTGGATTATCAAGCAGGACTTTCTCATATCACACCTCATAGCTCTCAGAGGTATGAGGTAGCAGCAAACAGGGTTCAGCAAAACCTCCTTCTGTTTGCTTGATATTACTAACGCCAAGTTCAATTGATGCAACAGAAATGTGCATGCACCACGGTTTATTTCCTTGCCAAGTTAGCCATGGTTCCCTCATGTTGAATCGCAGGCCGTGGTTTTGTCGCCAACAGCTTCTACAGCGGTTTAACCCCCAGCGAGTTCTTCTTTCACACCATGGCTGGCCGAGAGGGTTTAGTGGACACTGCAGTTAAGACAGCTGAAACTGGTTACATGAGCCGCAGGCTGATGAAGGTGCGGTTTTCTAATTTCATGTGAATTTGCCATTTATTTTGCGACAGGGGCTTGCCATTTTATCAGTTGGCGGGCCCTTGCAGTTGTATCACTAGGGGTGTTGTGCTGCATCTTACAGCCTGTATGTTCGCAGGATGAGATTGTATTACTAGGGGTGTTGTACTGCATCTTACAGCCTGTATGTTTGCAGGATGAGATTGGGTTGCAGCCTTCATAAATATACACCAGCAATACTACCCTATTGATGTGGCTGCCGCAGCAGTGGCCACAATCAGCAGAGCTTCAGACCAGCTGTGGTGTAAAGGGTGTGGAAAGTCGAATTTAAGGGTCATGATGACGAGAACTGCATGTGGCTGGTGTGTTGATGCAGGCCCTTGAAGACTTGTACGTGCATTATGACGAAACAGTCCGCAACGCAGCTGGTGGTATCGTGCAGTTCAGCTATGGAGATGATGGGCTAGATCCTTTGGTCATGGAGGGCAAGGATGGCAAACCACTGGACTTTGAGAAGCTGCTGGCAAAGGTGAGGTCAATATCTGTGTGATGTCACATGTAGTAGAGGGTTCAGGGGATTAGGGTTTTATACATCAGGATTCTTGTAAACCTCAACCTGGTACTTCAAGGCATTTGACAGCAATGCTTCAGTCATCATTGTTGCTGGCCCTGACACATATGTTATGACATAAAAGCTGTTGTAAGATAACAGCCGTTATGTGGCCAGAGTAGAATTGCATGAGGCTTGCAGGCTTTTCAAGTAGCAAAAGTCTACATTTTCATCTGCTTTTTCAAAGCTTTGAATAAGCAGATGGAAACGTCGATGTGTACTATTGAAAAGCCTGCAAGCCTCGTGCCATTCTACTTTGGCAACAGTTGATGTGTTGAGGTGGTTGCTGTGTCCAGTGATGGCCACTTTTCAGTGCCTTTGTGGCCATGACAGTTCTGCCATTGGCCCCGCGCGGCAAGTCTGGTCTCAGTAGAGCCTAGCCTCTCTTGAATGAGGCAGATCAAGATGCTCCAATATGAGTGCTGTTTTCCGCTGAGTCGGTAGCAGAGGCCTGAGTATCAGGTGATCAGCAGTGCTGCTGCTGATGCTACGATTTCTGCTCCTTGCTGCAGGTCCGATCAACTCTCAGCGGCATTCGCAGTGCAGCCACCTCAGCAGCAGCAGTTAATGCAACAGCCGGAGACACAGCAGCAGTAACAGCAGGAGAGCAGGTTCCTCTACCCAAGGACCTAAGGGCTGCTGTTGATGCAGCACTAGATCGTCTTGAGCTGCAGGTGTCTCATGAGGAGACTGTTTATGAGCAGGAGAAAGCATGGGAGGAGCTCTGGCAGCAGCAGGTTGGGCTGAAGGCAGATGAGCAGAAGCAGTGGCTGTTGCAGCATCCGCGACCAGCATCTCAGTTTGATGAGAGGCGTCCCTGGTGCAGCAAAGCTTTCAGGGAGGGACTGAGGAGCTTTCTGCATGGCCTGGTAAGCTGCTGCCTTTGACCGCTGCAGCCAAGCCCATCATGGCCTGCCCCTTGGTGCTCTGTACGCAGTAACCATTAATCGCTCAACTTGCCTATGCAAGGAGCAGTCCTGCCCTACTAGCACACTGTTGAGACCACTGGCAGTAACCTGATGACTGTTATCAGTGGCAGTTCTTGGCTCATGAATCTCACACCTGCGCATTGCCTGCACATCACTGCACTGACCAACATGCTGCATGCGGTTGCTTCACCAACAATGCTGCACTGCAAGCTGGTGGGTTGCTCTTGTGAATGTGTCTAGCACAGTGAATGCCAAGTTGCTGCCGTTGACCTGGCCAGGTGGACCGGTATGCAGCAGCTCGTGAGCAGCTGGGTCTGCCTGCTGATGCCAGAGCTCAAGGCGATGCTGCTGATGTTTTAGAGTATGTGGCTGGCTGTGAGGGACTCACAGCCGCAGAACTGGCTGCGTTTGTGAGGAGGTGCATTGCGAAGTATGAGTCCAAGCGTGTGGATCCAGGTATGCTTGGCTGTGCTGTCCCTGAGTTACTGGCTCATCAAGTTTATTGTGTTTTTGGTCTGGGAGCCTACCTACATCTGCGACATGCAGCAACGGCTTATGTGCTGGCTTGTCGTCTCAACTACAGATAGTGCTGATGTCGAAGGTTATCACCGGATGACAGTGTGTCAAACCTGGTTTGTTGTAATAGATATCTAGATCTAAGACCACAGGTAATGGATTGCTGCAGAAGAGACCACAATATCAGCACAACTACTTTCTTTTCTCATCATCCCTGCTGTTCTTTCTCATGCAGGCAGCACAGTCGGTGCTGTAGGTGCGCAGTCCATAGGAGAGCCTGGCACTCAAATGACCCTCAAAACATTTCACTTTGCCGGTGTGGCCAGCATGAATGTGACTCTTGGAGTCCCTCGCATCAAGGAGATCATCAACGGCGCCAAGAATATCAGCACACCAATCATGAGAGTGGCTTTAGCAGTAGATAGAGATGTGGTGGCAGCTAGGCTGGTGAAGGGCCGGCTGGAGCGGACCACATTGGGTCAGGTGGCAGCCAGTATGGGCATTGTCTTCAAGCCAGGTATGAGAAAAAGGCCAAAAGGGAATTATGGGTGCAGGAAAGGGGCTAGAATTAGCTATATATACCTAGTTATAGGACGACTGTGCTCAACTGTGTTTCCTCTACTTGCAGCTTTGTTCCCAGCTGATGATTATTTTCAGAATACATGGAGGAGTTCACAGTAACTGCCCGTCTCTTAGAGGTTCCTGCTGGATCCAAAAGTGAATTTAATTTGTTGTTTACTGCAAGGATCTTGTTGGTTGACTGCGAGGCACCAGGTCTGAATTATCACTGTTGTTACTTCAAAGCAGTGGCCTATTTGCAACTTCTCACATTGCAAAGAGACCACTGCTTTGAAGTAACAACAATCAAAACTCAGACCAGGTGCCTGATAGTAGACTAACAAACTATCTAAGAAGTACTTGGCATTGTCTCTGACCTTACCATACATACCATACCATACTAATTAACCTGGCCCCAGGGGGGCACCTCAAATGAGCCAGCAGATTTGGACTTGCTGTTTAATCCCACTTCCTGTTGTATATTGTCACATCCCGCAGCTGCCAATCACAACAGCATGGGGGGTGCGGAGATTGTTGTGAAGCTGGACATGGACGCCATCAGCGCCCTGCAGCTCGCAATAGACAGCCACACCGTCAAGTGGAGCATTCTGGATACTCCAAAGCTCAAGCTGAAGGCGGATGCTGTCCGAGCTGTCACTGCTGATACGCTGCTGGTCTCAGCCCCTGACACCAGCAGGATGGGACTGCTGTTTGGGCTTGAGCAGCTGATGGCGCAGTTGCCAAGGGTAAGACGACACGTTCCTTTGAAGCTGTCGTGGCAAACTATGCACAGTGCTCTGGTGGAAATGCACACATATATCCACTCCTCACATTAGATTGGATGGCAAGTTACCCTATTCTTCCCTTTCTGTCCCTCATGTCACTCCTTTCTGTGTCTTCCTTGGGGTTGAATTGCACTTAACATATTGTCTATCAGCCAAGCTGAATGCATGGACTGTTTTGAGAGAAGTGCACTGGTTTGGTGTTTGTGTTCACCAAAAGCTCCCTGCTCAGTGCTCCTGATGCTCTCGTGTTCATCGCTTGCTGCTGCTTCTGCTGCAGGTGATTGTCATGGGAATTCCTAGCGTTGAGCGTGCTGTGATCAACAAGCAGAAGGATGGCAGCTACAATTTGTTGGTGGAGGGGACTGGTTTGCAGGTGGGCTGGGAGCCATACATAGAAAGCATCTTTCAGAGGGGATGTTACATATGGATACTTTCATCGACCAAGACAATACTCTCCGTATTGCCAATAAAGAAGCCCATATCCTGATATGGACACTCTGTATAGAAACAATATACTACTCTTATTTCAACTTTTTTTACTATTAAATTTTTGATTTGTTATATATTCTCTTGAAATCTCAAGAGCATTCATCAAGTTGGGATTGTCAAACTTCACAGGAGGCTAGCTACTCCTGAAGCTGCACAGGAGTTTTGTTCCTCTTCCTGATGGCATAGGGTCAAATCCACTGCTGCCTGCCCTGAGCTGATGTCACCACCAGTGGTGTTTTCGTATACAAATAGCATTCAATCTTGCGTCCCAAGGTAGTCAGTCGTGTGTGATTTCTTTGTGTCTGCTGCAAACAAAGTCGGCAGGCTTACTTGAACCGCACCCCTTGACCCACCACCCTCAAAGCTCAACCAGCAAATGCTCTGCAAATGCTCTAAGGTCTATTACTGCATTCAATGCAACTGTCACGCTGATCATTGAAGTTGTGCTGTTTGTGATCGGCACCTGCAGGCTGTGATGGGCACTCTCGGTGTCTTGGGTCACAAGACCAGCACCAACCATGTGGCAGAAGTGGAGCGGGTGTTGGGCATTGAGGCCGCCCGGACCAAGATCATGGAGGAGATCAAGTACACCATGGGCAGTCATGGCATGAGCATCGATGACAGGCACACTATGCTGCTGGCAGACTGCATGACATACAAGGTAGGCGCTGGATGTCTCCATTGGCAAAAAAGGGTTAAATATGTGGTGCTAATGCAGGCCTGCATACTTCCAAGCTAAGTCTGACGCAACCATGTACACGTGGACAAGGTTGATGCCCTCTTATTGTATGTTACACCACTTGCTGTCGCCTGATGCTGCTGTTACTGCTGCTGTGGCCTTCAGGGTGAGGTGCTGGGCATCACCCGCTTTGGTATTGCCAAGATGAAAGACAGCGTACTGCACACTGCCAGCTTTGAGAAGACCGCAGATCACCTGTTTGATGCCGCCATCCATGGCAGGTCAGATGATGTGGTAGGTGTCTCTGAATCCATCATTATGGGCATCCCTATGCCAACAGGTACGGGGCTGTTCAAGCTGATGCAGGCAGTTGTAGAACCAACTGGGGTCACAGGCGTTGAAGCTCCAGCTGAGGTTGCAGCTGCAGTAGCAGCAGCTATGGAGGCAGCACAACAGCAGCAGCCTGGCTTCAGTTTGGAACTGCAGCGGCCACCACCCTTGCTTGCATATGGGTCATAGGCGCTCACACTGGTGCGGCACTGTGGGTAATTGTGGTTCAGGCTTTGCAACAATAGGCCTGCCAGTGCGCCGGTTCTATCATGACCTGCAGGAGCTCCTCCCGCTCGAGAGGCAGCGAGCCGCGGTTTTCAGCTCAGTGTTTCCCCTGATTGGTTTCATCCAGCCCCGTGGCATTTCTCATTGCGCGTGATAGTAACTGTAATGTTATGCTGTACCTAATCGCAGCAGCATCAGTCAATGCTGGACCAGTCTGTACCGGCTTGATGTGTTATTCCCTGTACAAGGCCTGTAGTCCATCCTTCACCGCAAGGGCTTAGGCGTGCGTAAGTGTGATGATTACACGAGTGCTGTAACGGTTACCAGCATTATTTTGGGGACGTCAAGGTTTCGGGATAAGCTGACTCATACCGGCCTTGAAATGACCTTAGTAGGGTCTACCGCTGAAAGTTCAATTACAAGCGTGCTAAACCAGCTCCATACACCATCATCATATGGTATTTCGCCTGAATGGCGATAGTGCGGCGTTAATGGGCATGACCTGTGCCATGCTTTCTGCACTTACTGCACGTGCTGTATCCAGCACCTTGTCGACGTCGTTCAGAAGTGCATAACGGCCGAATAAGAACATCAAGCTTCATTACCAGCTGTTGTACGCCATATTTTCGAATCCTGTGGCAGCGGAGGCGTTCCAGAGCTGCCATGCTAGACAGGTTGGTTGGCCAATTTTGCCGCTACCTGCTGCGCTTGTCCAAGCACGAAAGGCTTGACCAAACACAAGCCCCATTATCTTGATGCATATGCGATGAGTTTATGCCATCAGGCAGAAACAGTCTTGAGGCCAGCGCAGGAGCATGCTTGTTGAGTCCCATGGGTATAAGTTACAGTTGCGGTTTTACGCCATCATCCACCTCCTTCAAGGGATGATTTCCATACCATGAAACTAGTGTTCATCAGTCGCTTCATATATACTCCAATTTTACTGGTACAAATAGGCCAACTGTTGCAGCTCGATGATGGTGCACAAGCAATAACACCTGTCAAGGTCATGCACAGAGTGCTGTTTGATCATTTCATGTTATGCCGTATGCTGTGCAGGTGCAAGATGGCTTCCTGCTCAGGCCAACCTCAGCCAGCTGCCTTTAAACTAGCAAAGATGCTGTGGCTTGCATGGACGTATCTTGCACTGCTGGCAACACTGCTACTTCCAGCGACAGGTACGCAATCACTCAGAAACATGCTGCTGGATTTCCTGCCTGTATACGGGCGATATAGCATCCCTATACTCCTCCCCCCCCCCCCCCCCCCCCCCCCACAGCCCCCAGGGAGCGGGGCACTGATAGTGCTGCCATCCGCAGGGCGCCGCACCATGCTGCTGTGCAACGAGGGGCCCGCCCAGCAGTTACACCTCATCGAGCATACGAAAGAGTCCACGAACCCCGGCGAGCCCCACGTAGCTCATTCACACGCATCTCAACAACAGAGGAGGCATATCACCCTGCTCTTTC
>JABEVS010000093.1:117469-177624 GCA_018290735.1 Coelastrella sp. MACC-549
AAGGAGCAGCTCTCACTCTGTTGCCTGTAAACCTGCAAAGAGGCTGTGAGCGTCAGTGAAGTATTCGGCCCGGCTGGGAACCATGCCACCTCCACCCACAAGATCGCAATACCTCAGAAAACGTCTCGTGGACCTCCGACCTCTACACGCGCGCTATACCAGCCCCTATCCCCCCCCCCCCCCCCCTCCCCCGTCCAAAGCAGTTGTAAGCATGCAGGTTCATGCTGGCGGTGACTCTCTAGCGGCTGCTGCTCATGTTTCTCTGAACAACAGCAACTCCTCAGAAGTTGAACATGATATACCTCATGAATGAATCAACAATGCCAAGGGAGCCTCACAATGTGTTATGCACGACATGCAAGCACAGAAAGCAACAGCAAATGGGCAACAGGCAGGCTCATGCATATCATATGGCAGTGGAATGTGTGCTCCAAGTTGGCAACTTGCGCCAGGTTCACAGCGTCTGTCTCAATTGTCTCAACTGTTCATGTGATGAAGACTGCTGAAGCAGTAACACAACCTTCTGGTCCCAAGCTGACACCTATGCAGTTGTATTGCACAACCGTGCTTATAACAGGTGGCATTGCTAAAGAATTTGTTTCAGCAGGGACTGCAGTCTTCAATAGCTCGGCAACACAGCTACCTAGCCAGCAGCAACCATCTGAAAACAGCCCGTGCAATCCTTCTGGTGAGCGCTAATGCATGTCTGTGTGTGTGGTTTGCTTTCACTTTGGCACAAATGCAATTGCAGCTCAGCACTTCATTCGCGATCCTCACAGACTCATCAAACTGAACCTAGTCCCTTCTTAGTGATGAGCTTCAGAAAGAACCTGACAGCAGTGCATGTGGTACTTTCAAGGGCCTTTAAGGCCCACGACAGGCTGTTGTGACTTGAGACCTTGGGCAGTATCAGCTTTTGGTGGCAGCGACCGCAACCTGTGCAGGTGCGCCTGCCAGCCATGGCCAGTATGTTGCTTAATAATGGCTTGCCCGTTTGCAGTTGTTGATAATCCAGTTTCAAAAGGCACTCTTATTCCCCCTCTCAGTGGAGATAACAAGCCAAACTTCATCATCATATTCACAGATGACCAGGGCTGGGATGATATAGGACTGCATAACCCTAAGTACGTCAACACACCCAACCTGGACAAATTCATTCGTTCAGCAACGCTCTTTGACAACTTCTACACAGCACCTCAGTGTGCACCAAGTCGGGCCATGATACTCACAGGCAGAGACTACCCAAGAACAGGGACGCTACTGGTCAATGCAGGTATATACCACATCCACACCTTGCTCAGCAAACCTGAGGTCAGACCTTTCAGGGCTGCATAAGCCTAGAATTCGAAGCCTACACCATGACCAGCTGATCATACCATAATAATAAAGGCTTCAAGCTGGCAGTCACAAGCAACTGTGCAGCATCTTAGTGAGGGCCACGTACATCTTGGAAATAGTGAAGTTTGGCTTTGCTGCGCAAGCCTTGACTTTAAGCAACTCACTGCATGCATTGAACTTCAATTGGCGTTTAATTCATGTGAATGACATCATGAAGTCGTGCGATTGTGATGTATACTATAGTAACCATCAGCTTTATCGGACGGCCGCCATCAGCTGGGATGCAATGCAGTCATGAGCTAACCCGGTCAGCTATACTGAGTGTACATTATAGTAGCTGAATCGGCCATCAGCCGCTGACCAGTGGCAATGGTGAGGAAGATGCAAAGTCAATCCAACAGCCACGCCACTCCCAAAGTGCAGTCTCTGCAGTGATGTACCACCTATGATACTCAGCATGAGAATGTTTGTCATCAATTTGTTCTGGTCAGGTTGGAATACTATAAACACAGGCGAAGCCAATATGGGCAAATACATGGCAGCTGCTGGCTACAACACGGCTCAATTTGGAAAATGGCACAATGGAGAGCAAATGGGGTAAGAGTGGGTGTGACTCACCCTCAGGTTTATTATTGTGGTTAGTAGTAATAACACCCTAACATTGATCCCCGCTGTAGCGACTGTGCGTTATGCATAGTAGCAAGTTGCCATCTGCCGGCCAGTTGCCATCAACTGCAGATCAAGAGTACATTGTTAGCGCAGGTCAGCCTATTGTGTGCTCATGAGCATGCTAAATGTTTGTTGCATTATATTTATAAAATGATAAATTTGTAGCATTCAAATTCCGTGGTTTGTCATGTGCCTGCCGCAGATATGAGCCTTGGAACACAGGATTTCAGGACTCCTGGATGATACCCTTGTCTATAACATCACACATCGATCCTGTTTTTCTGTGAGTGAAGCAATGAGACTGGTGGCATAATCCATTGCACACTGCAACAATAAGCCATACTATCTGAAGCCGGGCTGACTGCAACAGTCACAGGCACCTTCAGCACTCTGTGTGACCTGCCTGGAGTTTCTGACAGCTGCATCAGAATTCCAGATGCCATTGGCATCTGTGGGTCTGGCATCTGATTATCTGGCATTTTGTGAATGCTGTCAGGCACAATGGCAAGTACATCAAGACACATGGCCTGCTGGAAGATGTGCTGGCGGACAAGCTGATTGGTTACCTGGACCAGCAGGCAAAGGGTAACAAGCCGTGGATTGCTTACTATGCCACCAGAGCAATACATACGTGAGTCACTGTGCAGTATTCACTGCCACCTGGCTCAGGTCAGGCTACCTCCCTCACAATTTATCTACAACACATCATGAATGCTTGGGCCAAGCATTGACGTTGCTGTTGGTATTTGCAGTACTCAAACAACTACGCTTCAAGCCATGTATCATGTTTGATACACATGATGTGTGACAGGGGCACAGGCAAAGCTGCATGGCATCAGTTGGATCATAGAAAAAAGTCTAAATGCTCAAGCCCGTGAGCTAGGTCCAAGTGATTCTACGGCGGAGCTCAAGCCACTGCGGCACAGTGAGTGTGTGCTATAACTGCATCATGTAGAAAAACCTGTTGGCAGCAGTTGACTCCCAGACACGACTGTCATGCATCTGCTGTTCACAACAGTCTCAGATCGTCCGAGGACCCTGGCGCATCAGGAGTTCCAGGAGCTGCAACCACAGGCAAGGCCCGCATACCTGTGCCGCCGTCCTTCAAAGCCAAATACAAAATAGATCCAGAGTATGCTGGCTTACCCAAAAACACCGTTGATGTGAGTAGACGGCAGCACTCAGTGCCATCATGATGATTGTTTCTTATGCCTTTCAGATAGGACATACAGAGCATCCAGCATCACAGCATAATGCACGCATATATGGCGCCAGATGCCAAACATGTATGCCACATACATGTAGTACTTTGCAAGTACTCATAAATGGCATATGGCAGGCGCTGACACGGATGCTATTATTTGATAGTGATGATATGTAAGTACCCATGCAATTGATATGGTATGGACTGACTTTTGAAGATCAGCAAGCAGGCCAGGTAGAATATCATACACCAATTGGCTGTGCTTTCATGGCTTCGCTGTGTGTTCTGGCTGTCCTGAAAATAGCATCATCCATTATTCCAAGTCACTATTCGGAGGGTATTCTTTTTCACTTGCCAAGTGTGTGCCTGCAGGCATGGGCGATGATGGAGTACCTTGATAATGCACTTGGCAAGATCTTCAAATGTGAGTTTCACTGATGGTGGCTGTAATTTTCTGTGGAGAGCTGGAAGCTCTTTGGCATTCGGTGTTGCATCAGCTGCTTTTTATGTTTGCATCAATTTGGGCAACAGCCTGTTGATGATCAACACAAGTCTTCATCAGTCAGCTGTCTCAGGGGCCAGCATCCACTGGCAGGCTCAAGCCTGTGTTGGATGATATATTAGTATACCATCGCACTGGTTGTGGCCATAGCAACAAAACTCAAGCAAGTCACGGTGCCTGGGCCCTGACCGTCTCACACAAGACGAGGCTCGTCTTTGCTAGCCTTCCGCAGACAACAGTGCTCTTTCTGTTGTCTTTGGCCCTCAGTCGCTGTATTGGTCAGTTGCTGTACTACACATGAACCTAGTGTCATCATGACGGTTGAGAATTATTTAGTGTTTTGTGTTCTGCTCTATACTGCTTTATGATTGGCTTGCCTTGGCTTCAGCATTGCATTGAAGTTGCATCATGCAAAGCCCCAACCAGAGCACAAACATGTTTGCCGTACGGCAGAGCTGCACTGGCCTGTATTGGAATTGCTTGTGCATTTTTGAAGTGCTATCATTTCCCCGGCCATGTACATAAGCACTACTTCTGCCTTGACCTTTGAGCATGTGCTGATTGCTGCTGATAATGCTGATTCCATTGCCGCTGTGGGAGCAACAGATCTTGAGGACAGCCCGCTGAAAAACAACACGTATGTTATGATTGGAGGTGATAACGGAAGTGCGTTTTTGGGTGGCTCCACAGCTGAGGATCAAAAGGTGGGGTTACCATCACCTGGCAGGATTTGCACTTCTGCAAGCTTTGTAGTAGTAGCTGTGCAGCAGTCAATGATGCCAAGAAGCTTCAGTATGCTTGACAGTGGAGGTTGTTTGCCATCATCCAACAAATGTTGTGCCATCTGCCGTCTTTACTTCATAACCTCTCATACAAGATGCATCTATGACATCGAACACTGCAAGCTAGCTTACACATGCTTGGAACTTGCCGGGTTGTCATTGCATCCATGGATACTGGCGGTGGAAGCGCTCAGCATGGTGTGCTATCATAAGACAAGTTGTCCGCTTCTGACATGGGCACAGGGCCGATGGCACAACTGCTGTGGCTGAAGGGCGATTAATTAATTATTGTAATGTGTACATATATTATGATATGTACGTATGCAAAATTATTTAGTGCATTATGCATGCATGCGTATGTACGCAGCCCATGAAAACTGCTGACTATTGGTGATTGTGACACTGTACGCTGCAGCTTCGCAAGCCTAGCAATATGGTTGGCGGCAAGAGTACTTTGTGGGAAGGTGGCATTCGCAACTACTGGGCTGTGCAAGGACCGGGTGTTGAGGGAGGAGTCGTCGACAGCACACTGCTGCAGCTCACGGACGTTCTGCCTACAATGGCAGAACTTGCCGGTGTGGCCGCAAATGCTACAGGTCACATGCCCTGGACTGGTATCAGTTTTGCAAACCTACTGAACCCTGCTCAGAAGTCAGAAATAGCAACAAACACAGGCAGCCTGGGCGCAACCGCTGTGGCGGCTGTGCATGTCCCAGGCTATCGCGGCACCAGCCTTGCTAATGCTGGTCAGCAGGACCGCTTTGTGTTCTCTTTGCTTGCCCCTGGTTGTTGGGATTACGATGCTCTTCCAGAGCTGGGTGCTTACAGGTGAGGGGTTATTACTACTATTATTTTATTGCAGTCCAGGTGGGTTGGCTCTCTGTTGTACAGCATGTATGTCCTCTGAGGGTCAGTGCTCACTGCTCAGTGCTCATCTCAAGTTCTGCAGGGACTGGCTGAGCTCAAGCAAGATGCCAGACGTCCTTCCTCAGCTTGATGAACTGAGCACCTGCCAATTAGTGTTACTAAGTTGGTGCATGTGCCAGGTTTTGAAATCTATCAATAACGCTGCATACAACTTGATGAACCCTGGGATACTATCATGATGACCCACTAGGTCATGATGATGCCCTTGCAAAACAATGAATGAATGCATGGATGGATGGATGCATGACCTACGCACGGCTCTTTCATTGTAGCACCCGTGTATGTTGAGGGAGGGAAGCGTGTGTGACGGGGTTTCCCAGCGTCTTCACGTTCTCTACCATCCCTTTCCGCCCTCGAGAGCACGGAGAGGGTGGCAATCAATATAATAATCGTGCAAGGCTTGTGGGACAGCACTGCATGATAGGCTTAGTCTCTTGCTGTCCAGAGAGCAGGCTGACCTCGGGGGTCGGACCCTATGCAATTGTACCATTGTATGCCACAGTGGGCCACCTAGTGACTCAATCACAGTGGGCCAGTCACTGAGTTGATCCCCTTTGTGCTTGCAGACAAGTGGTGAAGCCACAGCAAATCTTCGACTATGACAAAGGCGCCCAGCCCCCACACAGCCGCTACAGTGAACTGCGACAATGGGTTCCTAGTGACCAGGTGGCTTCACCTGGGTTCAAGGTTTGTGTGATAGCGAGATGGAAAGAGTACAAGTGGATAGGACTAACCAACAAAGTGTACAGGCAAGTGACTTCAAGCAACACAATACTGCCAGTGTCAGGTCATTGTCATATATTGTAACAGCAGACATAACCAGCCTGGTGGCACTAGCAGTTAGTATTGCCCATGCGGCTTGTGCACTGTGAAACAATAGGGCTTTCTAGCGTCAACTGCGCCAAGCCCAGGTATAGCGAGCTTCATATGTTGACCCCCTGCACGGTTCTGCAGCACTGTTGCTCAAGCGGCGCTGTCAGCACCTGTGACCAGCACTGTTCAACAGTGTGCGGCGCTGCAGTCTACACTGTATGCATGCATGATGCCATGTATGACGCAAAAGCATGCAGCCACCGGCATATGAGGTTACTAAGCTCATGCCTCCTTGAAAAAGGCATGATTACCTGCACAGCAAAACCTGAACAGTGGCTAAAGGTCTACTAAAGGTCAAAGAACTTGTCTCTGGTGGCAAGTACCTCAGAAATCTCGTTAGGCAGCCACTGGGCAGTTCTGAGACCCTCAGTTCCTGAGCAAAACGTTGAACTCTGCAAAATACTGTTTGTTGCACCTGTGGCACTGGTATCCTGAGTATCATGCAACTGCCTGTCTATCACCACAATACTCAATGTTCTCCAGAGTGTGGCTTGCAGGTTGACCAATGGCTCACATGTAGAATTGCCCTGCAATGAGGTGCCAGAGCCTGAAGCACAAGACATCGCAACCCAACTCAACCATGCTGCACGCTCCTGGTGGCAATCAGTCGTTGCTGAGCCACACAGCTTCGTGAAGACGCCTTCCTACCTAGGACTGCCAGGTCAACAGGTAAGTAATGTGTTGCCAACGGGGGCCAAAGAGCGGACTGCTGGCAGGATCACAGTGGGCAGGTATGGAGTGTCAGGGTACCGCAGAGCAGGTGACCAACTGTGCATGGATGTGAAGGTGAGTGCTGACACCTACGTTATTATACCGCAATGGAATGATCAGTGCATTTATGGTCACCAGCATGATGCTGCCAGCACAAAACACTGTGTAGTCACCACATTGCCTTTGCAACACAGGTTGCAACTGCTTCTTCTTTTTCTTCAGCTGCAGTAGAGTGCCAACACCCTCCTAGTATGAAGGCTTCCCTCAAGCCCTGTATTTGCCAATTAAGGCAATCACATGCATGTCTCATACGAGTCACCAACAGCCAGCTTGTGATTGAAATCCATCATGGATTTGCAAGTTACAATATTGCATATCATTTGACAATCATTCATTCAGACCGAGTCTATTTTGCCACTGGCCCTATGATAGCTACATCACACCTCCCTCATACACACATGACTGCTGATTGCAACCACCCTCCAGGCTGGAGGTCATATATCTCTGCCGGTGCAGGTGCTCAGCGCTGGCAATTATGAAGTGTTGTTCTTCTATACCTCAAGGGTCAATGCCACCATGAAGTTATCAATAGGGGCCTACAGGGACATCACCAGTGGTGCAGCACCATCTGCGACATTTGTTTTACCTGCTATGGTGGGTGTTTTTAGCAGCTTATGACAGCTGTGAGTGGCTTGTTGCAGCGATATACATGTTACCCATTCCTGTAAGGCCCTGATCAGGCTCATGCGAACAGGCCATCACACTCTCAGCACTTCAGGAATTCAAGCCACATGTCACCAAGTGTCACCAAGCAGTCACTTTCAATATAACTGCTACAACAATATAAGGCAATACTATGCTGAAATTCTATCAACACTCCCCCCCCCCTCCCGCCTCGCGTGGACAGCACAAGTACATACAAAGAGCTTGGAGTTGTTGGTCACCAGTGCTAGTGCTGCAGCCTGCAGGCTGCCAGCCACACTCACAACTAGCTGCCAGTCATTACCGCAATGTCGTTTGTCTTCGTACTTTGACGCTGCAGGGCGTTGTCCATGGCATGTCCATCGGCTTAATGAGCATACCCAAGTCACCTTCAGGCCTGGAGGAAGCCTGCCTTCAATTAGTACAGGATCCAGCAAATTTAGTGCCGGTTTTCAATGTCTTATACAACATACGCTTAATTTGGAGAAGCGGTCTGAAGGTCCAAAGTCAACAGAGAATCCGCTCCCCCCACAAGGGCCAGTTATCAAATACTGTGTTGCCGGGTACCTCAACTCACCACCGGCAATATGCAGATGCTCAAATGCGTCAGAGAGCTTCCATGAACCGCATTGGTAAAAGGGGGTCTGTTGTGAGGGTTGCTGTGCCAGCTTCAAGTCCTAACGGAGCACCAGGCATTGCAGACTGGACAGCACAAGAACAGATGAACGGCTGGTGAGCAGTACCATTAACCCTTGTTGCGCAGAAACAGCCTGGCAATGTTTGAGCTTGCAAATGCTGTACAGCCTCAGGCTGTGTCATCGCCACACCACCAGTTGATGACTGCCCATCAACAGCAGCCCAACTAGAGCTTACTAATGGTTCTTTCAACAGTGCACCTGACGATGCATACAATCGCCTGCGCTGAGCGGACTTACTTGGGATCCACAATGACAGATATGTATTGAGTCACAGTGCATGCATTATGATGCATTTGCACATGTGGCAGACACTGGCAGTGCAGACTCATGATGAGGCTCATACACACGCTGCCAGTCAATGCCCCAGCTGCATTATGCTTGGCCAGGTCAGCGCTGCATAGATGAATGTCCCTCATGTGGTGGGCGAAAAAGGTTAAGTGACAAGGGTCCAAATTTTCAGTTCTTAGGTCATGATGGCTGTGCCGCCTGCAGTTGATAACTTCATACTTGTTGATACCATTGTTGCAGGCCTGCTGGTCAAAGTGTTGCCGAGGCTATGTATGCTCCAGGGGAAACAGAGATGGGAGAGAAGTGAGAAGTTTGCCACCCGGTGGTCTGAGACCACTATGTTCACGATGTCAACTGCCCATCAACACTTGCTCAAGGTGATGCCATCTGAGTTGGGCCAGAAAGGGAGGCGTACTTGACATCATCAGCGACCAACATGAGCCATGCTGCGGCCAGTCGGGTTTTCAATAGTGAGTCTATGATAAGTTAGGGTTCAACATTGGGCGCGAGGCCGATGGCAGTAAATGCTATGGCTGATGGTATCAATTATCATTATTGCGATAAGTTAGGGTTTTCCTTGAGCCGGGGTGTACATGTCTTTATGGTTGTTCTTGCACCATCATTGCACCATCAACTGCTCTAGATCTTGTCTAGAACAAACAGAGCTGACATAACTGTGCTGCCAATACTTTGGAAGTTGAAAAAGTAAAACATCTGTTAGAGCCAACAAGAGTGCATCGGGGGAGGCTTTGCTCATGATCTTGCATGTCCTTACCTACTGGATACAGATATTGCAGTACAAGGGTGCTACCTCTGGCAGTCTGGCTGCCTGGTAGCAACTGGCTGCTTGCTGCAAGGCAGTTGGCGCACTGTCGGCCTGTTTAACATTTGTTGATTTTCAAAGCACACTCATTGCAATGCATGCCGCTGATTGTACTTCAGTCGCTTTTGGGGTGTCATGACACATGTCAAGTTTGATGGCACGAGAAACAGATGGAAGCCTCAGTAGATATAAAGCCCCTTAGCTCCTGTGCACGTTGCAACTTACCATCAAGGTATGCTACCAACAGCATCATGCTGTACCATAATATCATGCCGCATAAGTAGTGGTAGCGGCTACCAACAGTGTTGATCATATAAGTTACCCATTAGCCATACAGTGTTGATTGCATGCAGCGGAACTACATGCTAAGCCATTGAATACACACATTACTGATGATTTGGTGGAGGTGGACTATGAAGCTTTGGGAGATGATGATTCTGAAGCTCATGACTTGATGCTAACCTGGTTAGCAGCAGATGTGTGAGCTGTTTTTCTCAGTGTTTGATGATACTATGTGTGCCTGTGGTGCAGAATGCCTTGAAGTTGGCTACTGAATATGTGGTGTGAGAGTGGGCAGTCTGAGACTGTTGTGCTTGAACGCAGTGTTTGCAGTGGCTGTCTCGTAGTCCGGCTAGGCGTGGCACTGGAACATAATGTGCCTCTGTGGCTGTCAGCTAAAACTTCAGCCTAGTAACTGAGTGTAGGTGAGGCGATGGGGCGATATGCAGTACCCGCCATCTACCAGTCCCGGCTGTTGAACAGCTGGCTCAAATGATCTTGCTGTATATGTATACCACCTGTGATCAAATATTGTGCTATGCCCAATGAGCCTGTACTTGGCTCGAAAACGGACGGGTTACACTCGTGTAATTCACAACCTGAAAGCCTTTCAGAAGTTCTCTTAATGACAAGCATGAAGGATCACAAGCCTATGGGTGTTGTTCAAGTCAAACTTTGACCTGGCACCCGGTGCCCGGCATACGGTAGGTGCACTATTCGATACTGATCACCATCAATCGCTAGTTGGCAAGGCTTGTTGCTCACAGATTCCTGCACCGACGGGAGGCCTAGTTTACGTGCCATTTTCAGTGCTGGGCTGAGTTTACATCTCAGCTGTTACCTGGGCGTACAGCAGCTTTACACGCTGCTTTACAGCGGGTTATAACCCTTAATTAAGGGTGGTTGAGAGAGGCGTAACCTGTGCGTCTTTACGTTAAGTGCAGGTTACAAGTAGATTACGCGAAGTAGTGTTTACGGAGGGGGGGGGGGGTAAAGTCCTTGGAGCGTAAACTGATACAGCTCGGTCAACTGCATTGTACGCGCCAGTACAAATGACCGTAACATACAGTACGACTGGACTGATGAATGGGAGAGTAGCAATACAAAGGACTTGGATCGAGAAATAATATGCTGTAATAACGCACACGGTGCATGATGGCACCATGTCAGCTCACACACCAGGATGGCATACAGTTGTTGCTGTTCATCACTGATGCTGATCAGCTCATGAGCACCACTGCTGGGCAAGATATAACACCAAGTCAAACCACAAGTCACGGTTAATACTGCAAATGCATGGCAGAAAACTATGATTGATGCCATGCTATGCTATGCAAGTATCTATTGCAGGAAAGGTGCGCATTGCGGCACTACATGTTGGCAACAAGCAGTCAAGCACCAGACAACTGATTTGCAACAGCGTATATGCAGGTGTCTACAGGTACCAATTGGCCTGGGCCAAAAAGTGCACTAACTCTGATGTTGTGTGCCTGCTGCCAGCTGCAGACCATCTGTATGATGCTGTTCAGACCATGCAGTGGAGCTGTGCCGCCTACTCAGTTGCCTTGTCTCAACTAAGGAGTTGGGCAGCGGGAATTGATGCCCCGTTAGCATGATACTGTACTGCTAGTTGGTGCGAGGATAGGGGCCTAAGCAATGAACAAAAACAGAGACCATTTGTTATGTTATAAAGCACCAGCAGCTCTGGCATCGAAATGGATTGATATCACAAACACTTGCTGCACATGTCATTGATGCAGTGGCCAAGGTCACGTGACAAAGTCAAGAGAATTGGTGTCCTTGCACGCAAGGCACAGGAAGAATGCAAAAGCCAGATCATCCCGGGGGTCACCAAGAAATTGCACCAGACAAAAGCACCGCATGTGCTTGAAGTAGCCAATGCCATGCCAACTATTGATGCTCTGGCAGTCTTTGCAGTAACCCACCTGCAAGGCTTGTGCAGGCTGCTGCATCCCCATCTAGCTGCAAAGCAAGTTGAGTTTCGGCTTGAACAACAAGACGCATTTACTCATGGTGCAGCTGCCATAAGCCAGCTTTAGTGACTGAAGCTTCAACAAGCAACAAGAGTACCTGCAACAGAAAACCTATATGTAGTGAGCAGGGAAAGCATAAGGCAGCATTATGCACATGGCTCGGATCAGAGTGTTGCAGTTGCAATATTTGCGAGGTGACTGCTGCATGCAGCTCAATTGCTGCTCTGCCTGCATTCATATGCAGCAGACTGCTACCAGCACCACATGCTGTGCATAGTCAGCACTCACACAGCCTTTGTGCTGTTGCAGCACACCTGAAGTCTAGAAAGAATAGACCTGTGGGCCTATTCTACATGGCACCTGGTGCATTCTGGTGCACTGGAAGCTGCCCCAGATAGTGATATGAGCAGCCAGGCAATGGGCCATGAAGCGCTCACCTGCACAACAAATCATGGTCAGGAGTGCATTGCTTGCAGGGCATGTCGTCCAAACATATCTGCCAACTGCTGTACAACTGGCCAATGCATGCTGCCACAGAGCAGGCATTTGAGCCCTTGCCAGCATAGGCAGCCAACGATTCTGCTGTTGTGTTATCACGCATCCAGCATACATGCTGCTGTCTTCCGTCTAGCAACAAGAGGCAGAGGAGTGTGCTGCTGGACCTATACCTAGCGGTGTCAAGTGGTGCAGATCAGTTCACTGTCTGCGCAAACTGCGATCAGCTGCTTTACATGGTTCAGGTGCCATACTGCCTGTTCTCGATTAGCATGTGCTGGCTAGTACGGAAGCATCGGTGCAAAGGAGCTTCAACTACCGACAGCAGATCCGCAACAGAGCCACGTCTACTGACAGCAGACTGCATGCCAACAGAAGCGCGCAATCTCACGCTGGTATAAGTAAAAATATCTTTAGAACAGCGAAGTGTAGTTTTTATCAGCGAACCTGACAGCACCAGCAGTGCATTAGACAAAGCGCCACATCAGCCGTGCGCTGGTGTATTACGTAGGAACAGCGGTTAAGCCATGTTAACCACCACGTAAGGACAGCAGTGCCAAAATGCCTCACTCGCAGGTGTTTTTTCAGTGCTCCGGGGTTTAAACACTATCCTTGGTGTGCTAGCCTGTCTTGGTATAAATTAAAAACTGCACAGTTGATCTAATATGAAAGCACAGAATGTACACTGCCGCTACAATGTGATGTGCTTGTGTACACAGCAGCTGTAAAGCAGCCGCACACCAAACGAGAACTTTACGGATTTTGTGGGTGGATACAGCTGTGATCCGGGCAATATTGGTTTGTAAACCATGTCAGTTGTTCACATACATGCTTAAACGTCAACGCAGGGTGTAAAGTCAATTATCACGTTACAGGCCTATTATAAATGTATTGTAAAACCCAAAAACCGCCTTTGCACGCGTGCTTTCGAAAGGTGAACACCTGTGCATGTTTTGCATAATTTTTCTGAGTCTGAGTTGGAGGTTGAGTCTGATGATCTTCTGCAAGTTGAACTTGCAGATATTCAGTCGGATTGAATCTGGTTTCTATTTCTTTTTGGTGTGCCCCCATGAGCCATCAGTTGGCTCCTTACGGGTGAAACCCTTGAGGTAAGTAGTAGTAGTAGTAGCAGTGGTAGCAGTGGCAGCAGTGGCAGCAGTAGCAGTAGCAGTCGCAGTGGTAGCAGTGGTAGTAGTGGTAGCAGTGGTAGCAGTGGTAGTAGTGGTAGTAGTGGTAGTAGTGGTAGTAATAGTAGTAGTAGTAGTAGTTTTCTGTCTGTAAACTGGGCCGGGCGTCGGTAGAGCTGATCAACAGGCATGTTCAATGGTATTTTTGCCACGAGTGAACATGGCATGTTGATGGATTGTTGTTGTCCGCTTCTTAAATGGGGCGCGGGGCCGATGGCAGGATTGCTATGGCTGATGGGTAACTTATATATATATGGCATGTTGATGCTTTGCATGTTTGGAATGCAACAGCTGCATGCAGTCACAAGATTGGTAGGTTATTTATATGGTATTCATCATGATTTCATTAGATCAACGCCGTAGTAGTATAATACACCGTGCACTGGTATAGGGCCTATATTTACTAGTCTACTACTACTACTACTACTACTACTACTACTACTACTACTACTACTACTACTACTACTTACCTCAAGGGTTTCCACCCGTAAGGAGCCAACTAATGGCTCACGGGGGCAAAAACAGAAACAAACACAGACCAGATTCAATCCGGCAGAATGTCTGCAAGTTCGACTTGCAGAATATCATCAGACTCCACCTCCAACTCAGACTGTGAAAGAGGATGCAAAGTTTTGCATTTTTACATGCATAGGTGTATTTGGATTGCAACGCAAAAGCCAACAGAAGTGAACAAATGCGGCTACAAGACGCTTATCTTGACCCATGAAACGTGCCATATAAGGACCTGCTGTAGTGATAGAGTGATGCAAGTGATCATGGCCACCAAACTGTTCAAACAACCGGGGAAACTGGGACCGCACAGGATTATAAAACTCACACTCAAAAATCATATGAAATTCATCGCCAATAGAACCTGAGGCACAATGTTGACAGTGGCGTAATCGTCTGGGCAACCTCTGTCCAGTGTCAGCAGCAACAGACCACCTGTCTGTGGCAACAGGGAGGTCATGGGCACCTAGCCTGAAACGCAATAGAGATGACATGTGTGCAGCATTGATACCTGCTGTACGTTGTATATGCAAAGGGCATGTGCTGAACCTGCCATCTCCTTCTAGCTCAGACATGCGAACAGGTGCAAACATTACACTACAGCAGAGCAGTACAACACATAGCGGTCCACCAACAAGACCAGGCAAGTGCAGCGTGTTGCAGCTAGTTGCTTGTGTCTGTTCACGGCCTGATCCAAGTTTCCTTGCGTGCATGCGGCTTTTGGAGAAGGATGGACGCAGTTGAGGGTCTTGTACATGCACACTTCTGGAGGAGGTGGCGACACGCAGCACTCACTGCCCGGGGCCATCGCCGATCGGCAAATCCGAATGGCGTTATGTTTGAGGGGTCTCTGGCTCGGGATCACTGATCCTGGCATGAGCACCAATATAACATTGTCATCCCTGGATGGCACCCCTCTCGCATGTCAGTTTATTTGCTAGCTCATCTAATGTTGCATGGCTCTATCTCTTTTACACTACGTATTACTATGGCAATCTCTTGCTGATCAGCACCATCATACCCACACTACCATCTCTTGTGATGATTAGCACCATCATGCTTAATGTATACGTGCTACCTACCATCTGGTAACATGTGCAGGATTTTAACGTACGCTGTCCCCAAGCTGGTGCAGGCCATTGTAGAACCAGCCTGGAAAATGACATTGTTATTGGACTGCACAAACTGCAAATTCATCGGTGGAACAAAACGCATGCAGCTAGCTGTAAGGGCTGCAAGAGTGCCGACCATCATGACATTATATGTCATTTATACGTTTCATGTACCGCAAGCCTGTCGAGACCCACCAGTGACTGGTTACTCATCCTCTTCATCATCCTCTCCTTCAACCATGTCTTCATCACCACACCCCGGTACAACACTCAAACTGGTACTGCCCCAGAAGCGGTACGCATTCGCCAGCTGCGTCAGAGCGTTCCTGACCCTGTGGCTCGTTAACTTGGTTTCCAAATTGCGCTCCAATGTTTCCGTCCACTTGATGAACCATGATATGATGTCATCTCCCACCCCACCGCCTGCCAAGCACAAAAACATTCGTTGCACTCAGTACAAAGGGGTTATGAAGCAGCCCAGCAGACCGGCGGCAGGTCAAATGGGGCAACCACCCTAAGGGTCCCATCATCTATCGAAGGCTTCTCACGAACTTTATTTTCAAGATTCTTGCCGCAGGTAAGTGTAAACAGTCAGCTGCGTCACAAACCTCCTCGCTGCTACAATCATGAAGCCGTCTTCCATGCCCAAGCCGGAACCTCCTCTCAAAGACCTAACCGATCACTCTAGCATCAGACAAATCACAGCACTTCTAAACCACACAGCCCCACACCTGTTCGAATCATGTCCGTCCACAGGACAAGATGGGTCGCCTCCAGCAGGTCCAGCAGGGCCCAAGTGTCTTGCTGCGTCTTGACATCTTTGGTTTTGATCTTGAGGCTGCTAAGGAGAGCCCTGCTGGGGGCCTGGCCCAGCAATTTGACCAGCTCCCTCTGAGCCCCACGAGGAGAAGAGAAGGCCTGGAAACAGCAAAGCAAGCAGCAAAGCAAAGCAAAAACCCTGAAGGTGCATGTTTCTTGCAAGGGGTTGCGCACACAGGTTCGACTGGCAAGCCTGGAAGCAGAGTCACAGAGCCAGCACACAGCTCTGAAAGTGCATGTTATTTGCAAGGACTTGCGAAAACACAGGTTCAAGTGGCAAGCCTGAAAAAAGGGCCAGAACACAGCTCTGAAAGTGCATGTTTCTTGCAAGGAGTTGCGAACACAGGTTCAACTGGCAAGCCTGAAAACAGAGCCACAGCACACATGCTGTGCTTGCCAGATGAGTCAGTCAAATTGGCATTGATGCTCGGGTCAAGCAGGACTTCAAGGGTCAAGTACCGGCAGTGATAACAGCACATATGAGGGCTCTGCCAGCTTTCCAAAACATATATTTGTATTTATTATTGAGATGATTCATGAAAATTCAATCCACTACACTGGTTTTGTGTTGATGATTAATTTCGTTTTTTTAGGGCTGCATGCGGCAAGTACAGCCATGCACAGTAGCTGTATGACACAGATGCTCAGTGACTGGGCAGATTTGGGTTCTATGCGTATTTGGTGCTCTTGTTTGAATGCATCTCAACCACACTGCAGTCCTGCAGCAAGGCGTGCCATGCTGGTGAGCCTTTGGAGCTTGGCAATATCAAGCATCCCTTACAAGCAGCAAGCAGAAGCTGTGGTGATACTGCTGCTGCTGCTGCTGCTGTCTCAACCCACCTGTGGTACTGTTGCTGTTGCTGCTGCTGCCTAAACCCACCTGCGGTGCTTCTGCTGCTGCGGTTTGTTTCTTGCTGTGCTGTGTCAGCTTCTTCAGCAGTTGCAAAGCAGCCAGCTGCCGCAAAGAAGCGCCCCGGGGAGTCAGGGGCAGCTGAGTCAGCACATGCAGTAGAGACCTGCAGCAGACCAGAAGCGAGTGTGTTTCAGTACAACAGGTTCAAATTGCACCAGGTGCAGCAGCAGCAGCAGATGATGATGCACAAGCAGATGCAGAGTATACTGCATAATTTGTTGTGAATCACCACCAATAGCCAGGTACCTGGCCACTGCCAACTGTGGTGGAACGCACATGCAACTGAAGGACCACTACTCATAACCGCTGCAATTGTTTATGTAGGGAGATGTTGCAAAGTATGCCACAAACACATCAAATGGATGTGATCATGCATGTAGTGGATTTTGTTATTACTATTATTACTGCTATTATTGTTATTATTATATTCACTATATCCATATAATATGTTTTATAACTATATCAATTTTATTATCAATCTTTATTTTATTAAATTATACATTTCATTTTTACTATGTTTTCATTCTTTTCACCTGTCAGATGGTCCCAAGCCCCGGCTCAAAACCTCCAGCAGCTGCCTCTCAAAACGCGCCCACTCGGTTACTCCAACAGCAGCTACCAACCACCCAAGCGCCTCAGACAGCACATGTCCAAAGTTAGCAGCAGCCAGCTGCTCGTCCAGCATCAGACTCATCAGCTGCACAGCCAGCTGTGTACAGGCAGCAGCGCCCTGCACTCCATTGCCTAAGCTGTATGGCAGCCTAGCGGCTTCACCAACCTGTAAGCGACATGTGTGCGCTAGCAGCTGCAGCAGCAGTTTCAAGTTCGTAACAGGAGCATGCATCACACAATCCTGCTGCTGATGCTGCTGTGGTGTGCTGCTGCGTCTGCTGCTGGTGCTGCGGCCGGATTCTGCTGCTGCTGTACTGCAGCCCAGGGTTTGCAGGGCGCTCACAAAGTCGCCAGCAGATGGTAGCCATGTGATTGTTGGCTGCTGCTGCTGCTCTGATCTGCAGGGGATGCCAGATAGGCCGGGCTTGCTGCTGTCCAGCTCAGAGACCCAAGCCTCTTCTGTCACATCAGTGCCAGGGAATCCTGCAGCAGCAGCAGCAGCAGCAGCAACAGCAGCAGCAGCAAAGCAGCAGCAGCATTGACAAGCTGTGTCATTGACACCATTCATTATCGTCCCAGGTCATGTCTGCCAGCCAAGGTTTGCGCCACATCTTAAAACGACCAAGGAATGTGCCAAATTAGTAATTGACTGATGGCAGATGCGGTCTGTCAGCAGCAGAGTGTGTCATATTGTTTGACTACGTCGACAGGCAGTGACCGTCAGCTACCACCTGTCCTGCATTATAAGTAGATCTCTGCCCAAAAAAAGGGCACCACTATGGCATATCAGCAGCATATCAGGCCTGCTTCTTAGCTCTGCAACTCCTGTCCAGTCTGTGCCAACGGCACATGCGGATGCTGCAGTATAGATAATTCCCCATGATGAAAGCACCGACAAGGGTCACACTGCAGCTGACTAATGCAAAAATATGGTCCTAGAGGTGTCTGCCTTGTGAACATTACTGACAAGCAGAGCCAGTTGCGTGCTGGAAAAATACTTGAATCATAATATAATAATAACATATCTTCAGACGTACACACCTCGTTGCGCCTCTGACATTCCACACCATGCTAAGAAACGATTGTAAGCTACAAAAGACAACTCCCTGCTACCAAAGCAGACGGCTTGAAAGGTGGCTTGAGCCCCTTCAGCATCTGGGCAGCTGAGCCATGGATCAAAAATGCCTCGCAGCAGCCAGGTGAATGCAGCTTCCAGTGCCTTACTGCTGCTGCTGTTGCTGCTGTCTGTTATCAGCTGCAAGGGTGACAGGGGTTGCTGAAGCACCAGCAGTTGGTCCAGCTTCAATGGAGGCAGCACCTGAAAGGGTATATCATCAGACAGCACATCATATGGTTCATCATTATAAGTGCAACTTGACAGTATGCTTTGCACTGTACTGTATTCTTGTACAATTCGTACGAGGTACACTGTGGCACCAGACAGGGCCGCTGTCGACTGCGCAGGCGATTGCATGGTGAAGCATTCAGAGTGTGTTTCAGCACAGACATCATCCAAGTCCCACGACTGCTTGGCATACTTTACGCAACGTTTGCAGCAATCACCTGCGGGGGCCTGACAACTGTGGTATACAGTGCTGGCTCTTCACCCAGGTCATCTACATCACCAAGCTCCTTGTCAACCTGCCGCTGCATCTCCTCTAACTTCTCCTGTTGAGCAGCAGGATCTGCATCTTCAGCGAACGGGTCTGCAGAAAGCTGCTCTGCTAAAGATGCTGCCTCTCGCTTGCGTCGTTGCTGCCTCTCCTGTTCCTGCTGCTGACGTTCACTGTTGCGAGCGCTGGTAGTTGCAACAAGCTTGAGAAGGTCTTTGGTTCTGCAGGCAGGCGTTGAGAGCATGCAGCAGAGATTGGACTTGTAGCTGTTGGATGGGCATGGCACAGAGCGACGATGGTCGCGTCTGTACATGGTAGTGCTGCTGCTACGTGACATATGTCTCGTGAAGAGAGATCTGAACTTTGCAATGTCGTCAGGCCATGCTGTGAATTCTGAGCAGCTGCTGACAGCATGTGCTGTGAGCCACACCGTTTTTCATCATCTTTGATGTCCAGCGGTGCATTGTTTTCCAAGATTGCAGCTAAACGAGCCTCAAAGTCCTGCGTCATGGCGGTGCTGTCGAATAGCGGTGCTAGTGTGTGCTGTGATGGGTCCAGAAGAAATGAAATGCAGTCACAGGCGAGCTTGTCGGATGACGTGCCTATTGCTCCACTGTTCTTGTTTCATCACAGCATTACCAACTGCGACAGAGATCAGAGGCGTGAACAGGCACGGCACAGCACTTGAAGTTCAAGGCAACAAGGGGTCGATCCAATACGTGGCATTGCTGCAACAGGGATCCAAAGCGTGGCTTGTCGCACTGCCAGTCTCAGAGACTCAGGGTCACTGCTTCGTTCAAACGGTTTCCGCGGGCATGTCACGTCCAATGCTTTTCAGGGAAGCAGGCAAATGTTTGGACCATAATTTGCTTCCATTTCTATTGATTTCATCAGCATCTGATCAGTCAGACTCCTTGACAGCACATGTCCTGGTCGTCGATGAAAAAGCTCAACAACACTGGCCTGCTGTGAAAGGCATGCCGAGGCGGCGTTTCGGTTAAAGACATGGAGGTTGTTTGCTGTGCAACCGTTCCTGCAACTGATACGGTGTGTGGCCACTACCTGCAGACAGACCAATACAACTGCTCAGCTGCAGCAACGTCGAGACTATCTGTGCTGACCGCAGGTGGACATAGACTTTCACGGCGTGCTTTACGCGATAACAATAGTTGTGCATAATGACGAGCTGCTAACAGTAGAGATTGAAGACAAGGACACCCTTGACAGATGGAGAGGGCAGTTTGCAGCACAATGTAAGCTGCTGACGTTTCCCAGCTGACTGTCCTACTCCTTGAGAAAGATTCAAAATCGCGAAGACTCACACGAGCAATTCATTTGCTGTGCAGATGTGGAGGACATCACTAGCAAAACTGGCAACTTCAAGAAGTTTGCAGTCTTTGTGCGGATGCTACAGAGTGCAGTCCTGCAACAATCAGACAGCGTGTTCATCGACTTGTTGACCATTCAGGACCTTGAGCTCCTCAAATCAAAGAAAGCAGCAGCAAACGGATCTGTTAATGGCCCATCAGCAGCTCCAGCCCGGCAGCTGCCAGCAAGCAACAAGCGTTACCTCATCTTGACTTACGCCTCTGAATTTGACCGTGTACACTACCCCTTGCCGCTGCTTCCTGAAGAGCAACCGGACCCACAGCGGCTCAAGGCAGTCATCAAGCAGCTAAGGCAGCAGCTAGGGGAGGCACAGGCAGCGCAGCAACTGCAGCAACAGCAGCCGACAGCGCAGCAGCAGCGCAGCAGGAACTCCCAAAGCCAGGTCAGCACTCAGCATGCTGCCTCATGCATGGCGCGCCACGCCTCACTGTTCGATGGTCATCACGGCACAAATCATGACCATCATGCAGTCGCTCAGTGCGCTTTCAATGCAGCACTTCAGCCAGCAAGAAGTCTGGCCCAATTCCAGTGCTGCTGACATTGTGTTTCTGTAGTGCAGGAGTCAGTGTCAAATGCTGAGCATGATGCTGCTCTCCTTTCCAGCCGAGTTGAAGTGCTAACAGTACAATTGGAAAGGGAAAGAGCCGATCACAGAAGAGAGCTGAGGCGAAAAGCACAGGAGCTTCAAGAGGTCTGCATCAGCACCTCTGCAGCACCTCCACCCCCCACTCCGTTTAGATCACCATCACACCTCATCTGCTACAGCTAATGCAACTCAAGTCATTGGTGATGCATGTGCGCAAGGAGGTCCAGCTGTCAGATCACGATATCCCCCCCCCCTTCCCCCAACAATAACGCCCATGGATGTCTGCCCATATAGGTGCAAGGGGAACTCAGCCGCAGCAGGGACCTGATCAGGGACTTGCGCATACGAATCAGAGCCCTAGAGCAGCAGCAGCAGGAGGCAGGAGCATCCCGCCAGGTCAGCCACAGCACAACAGCAGCAGCGGAACGACAGCAGCCTCGTCGCAGCGGGCAGCGTCCAGCAGGTGGCGGGTATAGCTCCAGCTATCTCTCTGGCACTGGGAAGTACCCCAACAATGTCAGCAAGTACCCCAGCAGGCCAATCAGGACCACTAGTACCACAAATGGAGCCTCCAGAGGGTGAGTTGTGGGGCAATGACGTGTCATTGGGGTTTCTGACCACTGTTTATTTGAAGTGGCTGGAAGCATCACACAATAACATAGTTCTGGGCGCATCTGAATCATCGTGCGCTTGCTGGCCAGCTTGACTGTCAGTCTGAGGAGTAGGGGGGATTCTTCAGAAGGGTCGTACCCAGGAAGTGCATTGAGTCCCTGGCAGAAGAGCAGCAAAAGCAGCAGCTGTGCGTTGCACTGTAACACTGGCGGCACAACCTGCATGCCTGGACTAATTGGGTTTTTAACCTGGCTGCCTGCATTCTGTGGTGCTGCAGGTCATCACCAGGCAGCAGCAGGGCCCAGTCACCGGGATACAGCAGGCCGTGGGCGCAAGGTGTGTTAGATCTTCTTCGTCACGGGCAGAAGCAGCAGTGATACGTGTAAAGGTTTTTGCCTGTGTTCACTCGACATAGCAGCACTGACAATCTGGAATACCGTTCTGTTATGCTGACTTCATTACTGCTACCAGTCACTGTCATGCTGTTTGTTGCTGCTGCTGTGTGGCTGCTGCTGACTTTTTGCTGTTCTCATCAGGAGCCGCCCCTCCTCGACCACCCCGGCCAAGCAGTGCTCCCCCCAAACAGCGCTTTGATCCCACAGAGTACGTACGGCAGAAACGGGCCAGAGAGGAAGCAGCAGCTCAGCGTGGCAGCAGCAGCAGAGGCAGCAGCCCTGTTCGCAGCAATAGCAGAGAGCGGGAAAGGATCTTATACAGCAATGCCAGCAGCCCGAGAACATCAGCTTCAGGTAGGTTTGCTGCTGTCTCAACAGCTGACAGCAGTTTCACTCCACTGAGTCTTTACTGCAGGAGGTCACTGCAAGCATTGTCAACCAGCAAAGCACTGCACGGCCTTTTCCACTGCTGTTGGTCATTTGCTGTTGTGCATGAAGTACATGAAGCATCGATCAGGATGTCCCTGTTGGCCCCTGGCTCAACAGTTGTGATTGAAGGCGGCAGTGCATACCTGCAGACACATCAACACCTCCAACAGTAAAACATGTGCCCCTGTGGCGTGGCTTCCATAGCTAGGTGCTGTGGAAGCCACATCGCACGGGCACATGTGTCACTGTTGCAGGTGTTGAAATGCCGTGGAAGCCTTTGGCCTATCAACTGTACAACTTCTTTTCCGCCACCTGCAGGGGTCTTGACTCCCAGAGGGCTGCAGTCGCCTGTGGGCGGCAGCTCTAGAGTTGAGCGGCCTGGCACCAGCAGCAGCAGCAATCCAGCAGCGGTCACTGGCAGTAGGCACAGCTCTACGGAGCGCCAGCGGCTGAGCAGCACTGGAAGTGGCCATGGGCACCTGCGGCCAACGCACAGCAGCAGCAGCGGCAGCATCCCAGCGGGGGAAGTTGCCAGGGGTCGTGCAATTACTGCCACTGATGGCAGGAGCAGCAGCAGACCTGGCAGCAGTTCCAGGCAGCAGCAGCCTGGGGCCAGGAACAGCAGTAGAGGACATGACCGATTGGGTGCTGTGTATGGTGTAGCTGAGGGTGGTGGCAGGACTAGGAGCAGCAGCAGACAAGCTGCTGTGTTTGATCAGAGGCCGGCAGGTGAGACAGATATCATCTGCAGCAGATGGCTTGCTGGTGGCTGACAGTGCACTTAGCACAACAGCGAGTGGTGCCTTAGTGAAAGTTCTGTAAAGGGGTTGCCTTGACTTCTGCTACTTTGTAGAAGCTCAGAACGCGTGTGCCTGGGACGGCTGAATGTGCTACTGTGGTGCTGCTCAGTCCACCCAGATGCAGTGCCAGAAGTGCCAGTGATAGGTGGCGGACCCTGCACAGAAACAGCAGCAGCAGCAGCAATTCTTCATGTTTTTTTGTTTTTGTTTTACTCAAGGCTGCTTCTCACTTGCCCCGTGCGTTGATCTAGGTCATGAGGGGCCTGGTTCAGCATCTCCTGGCAGAGCACTGCAAGGGGTGCAGGAGAAATTGTCAGCATTCATGGCAAAGCAGCGGCTGCAAGATCAGCAGCAGCAACAGCCCTTGCCAGGTAGGTCTGCAGCTGCAGCAGGTGCAGCAGGTTGTCCTATACTGCATTGTGGGCTTCAGGTTGCCTCCATCATTCGTTGGTCACAGGACCTGGGCAACTCAGCGTGTGAAACTAGGCCTAACTTAAGGGGTGGCTGGTTGATGCTGCATGTACTCTGGGGCAGAGGGGACAATTAAGCACTGTTGCTGCATTGTGCCTTCTGCAGGTGCCTTACTCACAATAAAACCTGCAGAAACAGCAGATGCTGCAGATGCTGCACCTGCCAATGTGACCACAGCTGTTGATGGGCTGGGCGGCGCTGCTGTTGGTGGTGGTGGTGGTGAAGCAGACAACCAGGTGTTTGACAGCGCCAGCAGCGAGCTGGCAGATATTGATCAGCGACTGTCTGCCCTGCAGAACTTCTTAAAGAAAGCGAAGGCCACCGTGGCAGCCGGCTGAGATGGCATCATGAACATTAGTGTGGGTATGGCATCCCAGGCTACCAGTGTGTCTGTGTAGATCATGGCTGCAGCAGCTGTCATATGCGATGTGCGCCTGTCTGATGTGACCTGTTTATGAACTTGACTGCTATGCACCATTCGTTGGGTGACACTAGAGGGTGATGTTGACAGGACTCCTTTTCAGAGCAGTGCTCTGAACCGTAATGTGCTAGCGCTGCATGTGTGACCACAAACAGCACAGTGGATTGGCTGTGAACGCAATCTTTACAGAACAAGACTTGTAAGGTGCAGTGAGAATATAGAGCTGCCAGTGGCCATGGGCACTGCCCATCCATGATCTGGCAGAGGCAGGCAGGCCTGCTACACTAGTGGCTTGAGGACAGTCATCAGATTTGTCTGATGCGGGGAATATCACTGATCCCGGGGCCCGGGATGTCACTGCTATTTGGTAAGCATAACAGTAGTAAAGGATCCATTGAACGGGCACTGTACAGTGTACACATGTGCACCGTGACGCTGTGACTCACAAGTCCTGACCTGCCATTGCTCCGCACTCCCGTTTGAAGAGTATCTACGGCAGTTTGCTTGAAGTCAGTATGGTTGTCCGCAAGTTACACGCAGCTGTCAAATGACGAGCTTTTGAGTGACCAGTCGAGTCGCCGCAGATCGCGAAGTTCACAGCGAGGCACTTTGGCGCATGACAGGCCTAGCGCAATCTGCTTCGGGTATACCGCGGCGATCGCATTAGCTGCCCATACCATTGGTTAAAGGTTATCCGTGAAGCCTGATTTCCCCCGCAGGTAGCGAAGATCGTGGGCACCTCTCTTTCAGAATATGGTGAGCGTACACACCTGCAACTGTGTTGAAAGTAATCTATGACCACAATTGTTGAGCTTGGGTTTTACGCAAGCAGGATCGTGGGCCCTACGCAACATATGCGCTTCGGTTAACAGCAGAACTGCGTTGTGATGCTATTCGGCATGCTTTGGAGTATTCTTTTTAAGAAGTTGATGAAAAGGGCGTAGTCACGGCCTCGACTGCCAGCCCTTCAATGCCGACGAGGACGCACTTGACCTTGCCTCTGCAGACGCTCGCGCATAGCGCTGGCAAAATGACAGCATCTGAAGGGCATCAACGTAGAAATGGCACAGGAGTGTTCATTCCTGCATGTATGCTGCAAGACTCGGGAGTCCCGGAAGGCCTTGCTGATCCACAGGCGTGCCCAGCAGAGCGCTTTATTGAAAGGCATCGTCTTGGCGCCAGAAGGTCTTTGGAGACGTCTGCTAATGGCAGTAGGAGTCTGAGCTGCACACGAGGTACATCTGCGATCGCTCCCGCAAGTGCACAGCAGCAGCCTGGTCCTCCTCCTCCTCCTCCACCTCCTCCTCCTCCTCCTCCTCCTCCTGTCAGTGATGACACAATGGCAAGAAAGATGTATCAGCAATCAGCACTCTATAGTCCATCACCCGCGGGCACTGCAGGTCCCACAGCCCCTCGGGCCTCAGCAAGTACAGGAAGTGCCAACGCAGCAAACCGCACCAGCAGACGGTGCTCTATCGACAGCTCAATGACATCACGTCGCACTGCTAGACGCTATTCAGTTGACAGTAGCAGTATGCAGCAGTGGGCTGGCTATCGGAGCACAAACAGCAAAAGTGCCAACAGCAGCCCCAGCACTGCAACAGCTCCATCAGCTCTGTATGCGCCAACATGTTCCACCAGCCCTGCTAACATGCGGACGGCACCGCGTTTACCAGCAGTTATCAAAGCAGGTGTTAACGGCAGCGCTGCAAGACGCCTCTCAGTGGATCTGCACAACATGCATGCAGCAGGCATTGGTATGAGCTGTGCACTGTCACAAGGAGCAGAAGAAGAAGCAGCAGCAGCAGGAGGAGCAGGACTTGTGTTGCCCTGCTCCCAGGGGTGCAATGCCGCACAATCTACCCCAGCAGGCCGCTGCAGGTGAGACTGCACAGACCGTCTCAGCGGGATTGCAGCAGCAACTCTTGCATCATCATTCATCACGACTGCAGCATGTGTGATGCAAGTGCCGTAGCAGATCATCTAGCTTTCACAGTGTCTGGAATCCAAGTCTTGCTTGTACATGCCATAGAACACTTAGAAGCACTAAACTTCTGGGATTTGAGAACAACCGCAGGAGCCAACAAAGTAGCGGTGTACCTTGTTGCCACTAGACAGGATCATCTTGTGATGGTGATCATGCTGTAAGATACCCTACCTCATCACTGCTGGTCAAATAAACAAACATGGAAACCTAATACCTGTTACCTTGACTTGGTGCGTTGCAGCTTTGATGTCGGAAGTTGCATTATAGGCTGCTTCTCATCCCCCAATGCCACCTCCATGCCACCACCAGCAGCAGCAGCACCAGGAGCAACCTACATACTCCAGAACGGACCAGTTCTTGCCGCTGGCAAGGGCAGCTGCATGCTGAACAGCCAAGGTGTCTGTTTCGACAGAGTGCAGCTGCAGCAGCAACACAGCGTGATGAGGCACAGCGGAATCAGCCACCTCATGACACCGTCACCCTCTGCTTCAGCTGAACAGGCACTTGATGATCAGATTCACACAGCGCTCATGGACATCCTTGATCTTGGGGGCCAACTTGCAGCAGCAGCTGACACCGCTGGTGTCGGTGCCGCGCATGCAAGCCCCCACAATCGTTACAGCATGGAGCAACAGCCGGCGTCGATTCCATTCTACAATGCTGAGATCGCCATGTTGTCTCCTGAGGTCAACACAGCAACCCTGCAGCAGCATGCAGTTGCGCCAGAACTCCAGATGGGTCCATGCAGCCTTGCACCAATCCCAGCAGCAATGGGAACAGCAGGGTCTACCAGAAACAGTATGGACATGCTGCTGCTGCCAGATCAGCCACAGCAGGTAGTTGCTGCAGCTGTTGCTGCTCAGCGGCATGATGCTGCTGATATGAGAGAGACGGCCTTGACTTCAACAACAGTAGGTGCAGCTTTCCCTGTTTTGGAGCTTGATGCTATTGATGAGAGTACGACTGATGCTACTGCGTATTTCATCAACCACAACCCCCAGTACAAAGGAGAGTATGGTCAATGCATCTCGACTGATGGTGGGAACAGGTCCCCCATCCTGTTTGATTGCAGCAGCAGCCCACAGACAACAGCAGCAGCAGGACCCAGATGTGGTGACCTGGCAGGGTTCATATTGGCCGGCATGTGTGACCAGGGTGGCGAGAGTCTGTCAGGTGTTTCTCCCAGCTTGAGGCCTGAGGCTCAGGCTAAGCTTCAGGAACTCATGGCTGCTCAGCAACTTCAGTTGGAGATTCAGAATGAATTGCTGACAATGCTGGCATTGACATGAGTGTTATTGTGGTGCAGCGGGTGCTTGTATTTGTGGCTTTTGCAGCGTACATGTACAATCCACATAGTATGATGTAATACGTCCTACTTTGCAATCTTGCAGATGTTGTTCGTGCCATCATAGATTTTCAGATCACAGTGCAGTGCTTTCAAACATCACAATTGTTACGGATACATGCATGTAAGTGCAGACATACCATTTGTTAGGGAATTTCCTGTTGGTTCTGGGCACATGATTACATCTGATGCAGCAACGACCAAATGAGCTGGTCAGTGAGTACAAACCACCTGTTGTATTCTCCATATGAGCAAGGAAACAATCTCGTCAACCAAAGAACTGGCTTTGACAGAGTGGATCTGTGGGTTAGTCCCTCGAGAGCTGCTTGCCAACCCTTAGTAAGGTTCTAGAAGGTTCAGGATTAGTAAACTTCAGCAGATGGGAGTATGCTTGTTGGTTGTTGAGTGTTGCTGCTTCTGAGGCTTTGAGCCTCAGAACGTTCAATGTCTTGTAGAGTGAAGACGTTGTGTTGTCTGCAGCAGGGTACTATTCTGTCACTCAGCAGCGGTGAAGCTGGCCGATGAAATGCGTATGTTGAGTGCGCTTTGGGTTTGCTTTGAAAGTGCTGTGAGTGCGCTTTGAATGTGTATGTGCAATGGTTGGCAGCTAGAGAGTGAGTCGCAGTCTGAGGAGCACTGCACACCGTCAGTGAGTGGGATACAGCAGTTGGCTGAGACATCATTCCTATTCAGCATACTCCCATTGGGGTTGAACTTTTCTCCTCACATCCTTTGGGCACTGGCACCAGTACGGGTGCGTATACTGCTGCAGCATAGCACCTTATCCTGAATAACTGTTTTGGGTGTTGTTGCAAACTTTGAAGTGTTGAGAGGCAGCACTGCCTGAATGATCCTCCCTCAGAGTTTTTGTGTTTTATGAGCCATGGACTCCTTGGGTGCTTTAGTCACTGGATATGTCAGCAACAGCACAGTGTGGCCCTACCATGTGACCTGTCTGAGACTTTGCATTGTCTGTGACATCGGTCATGACTGTAAAACCACCTACATACGCAATACTTGAAGGTAGTCGTCCAAGGCAGTCTTCTGAGGAAGAGTGGCCTTGATTACTACCTTCAAATGTTGCGTATGTAGGTAGTATTACAACCATGCCCAACCAGACCGAGTTGCCTACAAGATTGTGGAACAAACAATGTTGTATGATTGAAGGGAATAGCATGGCAACTGAGCTTGCCTCTCTGGTTATGATGAGGGCTGCTATTGGACAGGTTTAGGGTATCTTGTTGAGGGCTATGTGTGGGGCGTTAAGGCCTCTGAGCTACCTGAGACTTCCAGGCTGATCATCATCTGTATAGGGTACACAGCAGCACATATTTCTGCCTGTGTTCTACTTGGACTATTGTATCAAAGGTTATAGACTTTCTGGATGACTTCTAGTAACCTTGTCTCAGTTGCTGCTGCTGTACTTGACAACAGCATTGCTTGTTACTGTCATTACCGATAGTACTCAACTCTCTGTCATCTTGTGACATTTTCTTGTCCTTGCCAGGCTCGTAGTACAGAGGCAGTGCAAGGCACGCTGCTAATGTCAGCATCTGCCCGGGTTACAACAGAACAAGAGGATCATCTCAATGTGCAGGATGCTACCTGCGCCTGAGCATGCTACAGCACTGTACTGAGTATATGGCACATGCACGTATGTCACTATCTTATGCCAGCTGTCACCAGCATATTGCTTTGTGTATCAATCATTTGACTGTCAGTGGCAGCATGGTGCCATGTACTTTGTGATGTTCCAGCAGCAAGATTGTGAATAGATCCAGAACAGCACCGCTGATGAAGCACCTCATCCGACTAGTATTGAGAGTTGACGATTACAGCCCGGCTATTGAATAGCAGCAGTTCAACAGTTGCACCTTCAAGTCGTCATTTTTTGCAAGCAGTAGCAATCTATTTTCTGACCAGTCACTTTCAGACCACTGACTTAAGGACCGACAGCCAGCCGATTGTGTTTGCCCTCGGCTGCAAAACCTTTCAGGCTGGGTCTCAGTACCATCAAATTTTTTGGTTGCTTGAGAGCTGCATTCCTTGATCTGTTGCATAATTTTTGTCAACCTATGATAGCCTATCAGGTGGCCCGCCAAAGGAGGGGCTGAAAGCTATATGTGAGGATTCAGGGGTTTCACAGCAAGCAGTACCATTGTTGCATCATGGATGATTCATAGTTCAAGGCCTTGCCATGTTGGCTTTGGGAGCCAGGCCCGCCGCTACTTTGAACGGTTTGTATCCAGGCACCATTGTATGACAGAGTTTTCTAGAGCTTTCAAAGTTCTGCCAGAATAGTGTCTGAGTGGTGTACTGCCTGGCCATAAGGCGTTATAAAGCACTTTATAAGCACGTTGTAAAGCACTTGCTGGTTTGTTTCGTCTTGCAACCCATCAGTGATTGTATCAGTGGCACTGTTTGCAACAGATCCAGACATCCTCCTCCACTGGAGGGTGGGTTCAACCACACTGATGTTGGTATTAGACTGCCCACGCGTCCACAGGCTGGAGGCAGCTAGTTGTGGTAACAGTTATAAGTGTTATTCAGTATTGATCTGATTAATTAGATGACCCCAACAAGCTTAAGGCGCATGTGCACGGAATACATACCATACCATACCATACCATACCATACCATACCATACAACCTGGCCCCAGAGGGGCACCCCGGAGGAGCAAAATAAATTTATCATAATACCAATGTATAAACTGCTGGTTGGAGCATAATGGGTGCAATCCTCCTCTCACCAACACAACCGTTGTATTGTGACAATACATCAGAAATGTACAGCAGCAGCATCACATGGAACTAGGCCTTGCTGAACAGTGATCACCGATGACCGTGACGGTCACTGACCATCAGTGATGGCGTGTTGTCTCCTCAGCATTTCCCGTCTAATTGTGTCCTCAAATTCCTGCAGCATGTATTCGGTTCTCATGCAGTGTAGGTGAACTGCTGATGCAGTCACGATATTGCCATACCATACCATACCATACCATACCATACCATACCATACCATACCATACCATACCATACCATACCATACCATACCATACCATACCATACCATACCATACCATACCATACCATACCATACCATACCATACAACCTGGCCCAGAGGGGCGCCCCGGAGGAGCCAACATAGTAGCTCATGGGGGCTGTGTGGATAGCTTGCAAGACCGGTGTTTGCCGCAAACGTCGGTGACCCTGTTGACATGCAGCATCTGAGTGTGTGCCTGAACCGTTCACTTGAGTCAAGTGCCACGGAAGTTGCATACAGCGTCCGCAATCGACCTTGTCTGACTGGCGGCGGTCACCACAGGCCTGTCAGATACTGTCAGACCAGCTGCCTGCAGTGTGAGGGGCCCCTTTTGAATGCAGGCATTGCTGGTGAGGCCCTCCAGCAGGCCGCTGCTGCGGTTATAGCATGAGATATCCCCGCTGCTGTCGGTTCTCAGCAGGTCTCTGTCAGGCCCTGCCAGTAGTTGTTCAGAATGCAGCTGATCCCAGAACTACAAGCAGATCAGCAAACTGCTGAAATGCATAGGTGCTGAAAGATGCAGGTCTTTCAGAAGATGTTTAAATGCTCAGAAAGTGCAAGTAGATCAACGCAATGTAATGGTGCTGAAAAATGCAGGTGCATCCAGGAGTTACCTGAGAGCATGGAGATTGCAAGTGTAATCAATATGTCACTGAGCGCACACCTAGGCATGCCATCTTGTACGAAGCCAGCCACCCTGAACAGACTGCCCGTTGCTTGCTGCTGTGCAATATCATGATCGACCCTGCAGGCACCCTTCTTGGGACCCAATAGACCCCAACACAGCTTGTCAAGGGTGTGGCTCACAGGACAGCCCGGAGACCATGGTGATTTGTGGGGGATGCCAGCAGGGCTTCCACCTGGGCTGCTTTGGGCTGGCCACGATTCCAGGAGAGATTGATTGGGAGTGCCAGAGCTGCATAGAACTTCAGAAGCTTGCCCCAGGTCAGGATGTGGTGGTAGAGTGTCCCCAATCCCTGTATGGTGATGACCAGGACCCTTATATAACCCAGGGGTTATTCAAGGCACCGTTGAATCGTACCATACCATACCATACAACCTGGCCCCAGAGGGGCGCCCTGGAGGAGCCAACATTATCGCTCATGGGGGGAATCTCTTGGCAGCATCCAAAATGGAATCTTGCGTACAGTACAACTGCAGCTTGATGAGGCGCCCTTGCCCGGCAGATGTGTCTTGGGGCGCCAGGTGGCACTTAGGGGGTATGACTGAGCAGTCTTTGCTGTAGTTGAGGAGAGGATGGGGGCGCACAACTGCTTTCAGTGCATGTTTGGTGGGATGCTGCGCGCCTGCTGGTGTGCCTTTGGCTGCCTGGGCCTGCATGAGTGAGTTCAGTGCATGTGCTGATCCTGCTCAGCTGCCAGGCCCTGGCCGCGGTGGCACACCACTGCAGTCTTGTGTGGGGGCAAGGAGAGAAATCAGCTCAGTCTATGTGTACACTGAGATATTCGGATTTAATCTGCCCATGAGGCCGTGGTTTGACTACCTGAGAATGGGCTTATGAGAATCCCGTTTTGGGCAGGGTTTGCTGGTAAAGAGACTGTGTCCAGTGTGGACTTGGCAATACTTGGAAGAATTCAAATCCAGACTTGCAGGGGGGGTCAAAATCCTTCAGCCCAGAAATGAATTGTACTACAGATTGCGGCAATTATCTGCATCAATGAGTAGGTACGAAATGATCATGACCATTTGCAACAAAATCCGACCCCAACCGCGCTTGCACAAACTTTGTGAAGCTCAACACATCTGCAGCCATATAGTACACCAGCATGGCTGTTTCTCAACAACATGCCATGTGGGTTGGCCATTCAACTGCACGTCAAGATACCCCTGACTATATCCCTTCAAACACTCTCCTAAACCCTACAAGAAGCCCAAAAATTCCATGCTGCATTTCAATCATAACAAGTCCCTGACAGGGCATCGCCTGCTACCGCAGGGTGCATCAATATACTGTACACTGTACATGAAATGAGCGCAGAACTGCACAACGCTGACCGAGTTACACACCCAGTTAGCAATTTGAATACATGTACATATACGGACAGTAGGCTACAACCTGCTGCGCAGCCGCCGCTGCCAGTGGCTGCCAGCAGCTTCCTGTCGCCCAATGTACCCATTACTACCAGCCTCACATTCAGCAGCACCACCATCAACAGCAGCAGCTAAGCTGGCCGCTACACTTGCAGGACTGATAGCAGAATCTGCAGGGGAAGCCTCTGCAGCAGTACTGCTGCTGCTGTAAACCGCTCCAGGACCCTCGCTCTCTAAACCCTCAAATGGTGCCCAAGCCCCATCGCCCCTAAGCCCTGATTTGCTGCTGCTGCTAGACTTGCCCCCAAACCCAAATCGCCAGGAGTATCGTCCGTTGCCGGCAACCTTAGCTGCAGTGTCAGCAGCCTTGCCAGCAGCAGCGGCTGCAACAGTGGCAGGTGCAGCAGCAGCGTTCAGAACGGCATCTGTAGCATGGGCTTGCGCGATAGGATCCAACTCGGGATGACAGGAGCACAGCACCTCTGACAGTGTTAGAGGATCCACCTGCTGCTGCTGCCAACCCAGATGCCGAGCTCTTTCTGCCCAGGATGGCAGCTCCTGCGGCGCCAGCTGCGGCACAGTACTGCTGCTGCTGCTGCTGCTGTTGCACTGGCGTAAAGTACTTCGTCCTGCAGACTTTGCACCACTGCTAGCTGCTGCTGCAGCGCTGCTGCGGCCATCTGCTATGGCCAGAATGCCATCTAGGCCATGCCGCCACTCTGCAAGTGATGCTGCAAACCAATCATCTATCACGGCATCACAGTAGCTGGCACCCAGCGGCCACCAGCCCTGGAGGAAGGCAAGGTGGCCGCCTTTCCGGGTTGCTGCTAGAGCTGTGAAAGGGTTGGCTTGAACTTGGGCTTGTGGTAATACCCTGCACGGCAGTGTCAGCTTGGTGAGGGATCACGGAATACTATAGAAATGCAGTAAGATGCAGTCCCCACAAAAAAAACACAAATTGATGGTAGGTATTGATTTTGCTTGCTTGTTCTCGCGAAAGACAGGCTGTTATGGTTGAGTGAGCTGTGGGAACTGCTTGGGTGGTTGCTTTGCTAGATGGCTCTAGGGTTTTTGTAACTGCCACTGGAAACCAACATATGCTGACAAAATGCAGAATATGAAGCCACATGAAAAAGTCACAGTACCCAGCTCTCTCCCTTGAAGGTTGATTGCCATTATAAACCAGGATTGCTGTAGTACTACAAGCATAGCAGCACTCTCTGTTGCACGCAGTACATAGCCGATTGTATCAAATGGCTGATGCTGTTACAGAACCACAAAGACTGCTTAGAAAACAGTATTCGAACGGTCTACAAAACTGCTTACCCAAGGAATGGGTCATCCCTGGACAACATGATGAGCGTAGGTGTTCTGATGTGTGGTATCCAGTTCGTGCTGCAGGCATGTCTGTAGTAGTAGTGTGGAGCAGGATACCCCAAGGCCCTCAACGTCACTGCATCATCGAAACTGCTGACTGTCCAGCCCTGGAGCATTGCTTCAGTGTCAACATTCATACCTTCTGCCTGAATGCTAGGCAGGTGCTCTTTGACATATCCCCGGAGCCTGGAAATGTACATATATGGCGCAATCCAACATCGCATTCTAGCTCAGAGCAGTTGAGCCCTAGAGACAGGAACATGAACAGGCACTGCTTGAAAGGCACAGAAGAGGTACTGCAGGGGTGAAGGAAGGATGCTGTAGGTTCTAGGCGGCAATCGACCGCTGTATTGTACAAAGTTTTATACAACAGAACAACAAAGAATTGCAATAAACAAACACAAGTCTCAGTGTGCTGTATGATGGAAAGAGGAAAAGGCAGATGTCGACAGAAGGGGTTAAAACAAGCCCCCGCATGCTTGACGGTAGACGACAACAACAATACTGGCAGCAGTGATGCATGTTGGCGGTGCAAACAATTCAGGGCTGAAATCCACTGTGGCACTGGACAACAAACGAATTTCGAATTTGATATGCAGCAGGCAGATTCGAACTTGATATGCAGCAGGATCCCCTTACTTGTAAGCCACTGCAAGATTGTACATGAACTTGAACGGCTTGCTGGGCTTGCCCATGTTACTGTTGGTGCTGTGCAAGCATACTGGCGGGGACACCAGCGCCGCTGCTACCAGGCCGCTGCCTTTCATATCAGGCAGATTCTCACCAGCACTGCATGCTGCCATCCCCAGGCCATTGAAGTTGCTGGTGACATGGGCTAGCTGGGGCTGGTTGAGGCGCCCTTGCATCTGCATGTGCTGCTGCTGCTGCTGCTTTGGGCTGTCCTGCTGGCTGTACAGACCATTGTCTGCTTCTGCAAGGTACTTTGCCAGCAGTACACTGCCGAGGCTGTATCCTGCAGCCATCAGAGGGCCGTTTGGGAAGCGACTGCAAGGTGCAAGACATGGGTCAACACACCCAGCGAATGTCAGAATATGTCTGCTGTTGATGTCATCGCTACCTTGATGTACATCATGGAAAAAACCCTATGTGTGTTTTTGTGTGTGTGTGGTGTGGTGGTGGTGGGGGGATAGCACACTGAATAGGCATCTGCAGCTGAGGATGTTCAGCAGATACTGCTGCCCTGAAGCACATTGACTGCTGCTGCTGCTGCCCTAAAGGGATGACGGTGACTGCAATCAAACACTCATTGGCTAGTGCTGCACTGCTTGCTATGCAGGTTGCTTGCAGGTGCCATTGCTATCCTTCAGCAATGATCAAAAGCTGCTACTACCACTGCAATCTGTTACTGCTGCTGTGGCTGTGTTGCTTGTCGGCTGCTGCTGCAGTACCTGCGGATACTTTGTACGGCTACGTGCACATCCCCAGTGTTGATGGCGTTGTAGCCTCGGGCGCTTGTGAGCGGTAGGCCGTTGCAGCCGCGCATGTTGAGCACTACTGCTCTCCAGCCCCTTGAGGCAGCTGCAACGCAGGCCCACTTCACGTACCCTTCATGACTACCACCTGCAGGTCAATGTGTTCCCTTCTCATAAAAGTGTTCTATACATCGGCGCTTGTTTACTTGGCTGGTTTATAACAAGAGGCCCAGCACAATGGAGCTCCTCATGCATCTGCCACCAGAACGCCTCTCCATCAGCTGCCTGTCTGTAAGGCTGCTCCTATTGCAGGGCAAAACGTGCGCATGATCCATATCAAAGCATTCTCACCGTTGATTCCATGTATGAATAAAACGATGGGCACATCTGCAGCTGCGTATGTGGGTCGATCTGCCCCACACCACCAGTCAAGCCCAAGGGTGCCATGGTCACTCGTCATCACAAGCTGCCTCGTATAGCTCCCCTTAGCCGTCAACCCGCGTGCCACTGTGAGTACAAGCGTATGCCGAGGTTACGCCTGGTAGCTTGCAGCGCACCGCAGCTATAGCAGCTGCTGCAAGGCTAGGCCTGGTGCATATGCAGAGTCCAGCGGTACAACAGCGCATGTGCCAATTGGCCACGCATGTACACATAAGGAGATACTTACATCCCAGTGCACTCTGCATATGTGGGTTTGGGGCCCACATGGTTGGATTGAACGGCTGCTTGATGGCTGTGCATCGATTCAAAACTTTATCTGCAATGCCGCCATCTTGAAAGTACAGCTGAGGCGCAGACATTCTAATACCCTGAAACTCTATTCATACAAGCAGCACGACCTCAATCAGCCATTCGCCTTGCACATTGGAGTCATTGATTGGCAGAGGCACGCCACGTCAGTCAACTGCACGACACAGGCTGATGGAGTTTGATTTCAAATATTGCATCAATTCGTTCAGTACATAAGCCACTACTATCTGATGCAGCCGATGCAGCAGCGATGGTCTGGCCTTTGGAACACTGCCTGTAGGACTGCTACTACATGCTCTTGAGTAACGAGCACCTCAGCGGGTCTTAGTGACCTTGCATACGCATGAGCTGGTCTGCATCTCCTCGCTGCTGCCGGTCGCTACTTCGCCGTGACGTACCATATCAGTACAGACGAAATCACTGTGCGTGCAACACACCGATCACAAGCGTCATGGAAATGCCAAGAAGACTCAAAGGAAAAGTGGCTGTCGTGACGGCAGCAACAGCTGGCATAGGGCTCGGCATTGCAGAGAGACTAGCACAGGAGGGAGCTAAGGTCTTCCTTTGCAGCAGGTGTGCATATGATGCCAGGGGTTGGGCACTACTGAGCTGTCAGCATTTTCCCCACACTCTGCGCCACTATGCAGCGTAAGGCGGCGTCGTAGCTGGTATGGGAGGCGTGCATCTGATTATCAGGGACAGGTCACAATCTGCAGGCCTCAGCACAACATCTCTTCTGCATGCAGGCGACAGCAGAACGTGGATGAGACTGTAAATGCGCTCCGTGCAAAGGGACTTGAAGTCAATGGCATGGTGTGCCATGTAGGCAACACAGAGCATCGCAAGGCGCTGATACAGCGGGCAGTACAGGTACAGCAGTAGCTGCATGGCATGAGGCTGCCTCCCCTGATCCCTTCTCGAACCAAACCTCTATGTCATCCTAGCACGCAGCAGGGTGAAAATCTAGAGTATAGGGGAGGACGCAGTGTTGTTTGCTACAGCATCAGGGTTGCTCATGTCTGTTCAACAGGTTAATGTAGGGCCCCAGCAGCACCCCTGCGGCTTCTATCATGGGTTTGCATTAGTTACTGCATGGGTATGCCACGAGCTATACATCATTACAACGTGATACGAGTTGTCAGAATATCATTTCAGATTGCGTTGTCAGCAGAAGCGCTGCACCACGACTTGTCTTGTGCCTTCCTGATGAGCGCCTTTCAGCGACACGCATGCAGCAGACTTTACTACTACAGCCCAGCATGATCACAAGACACTGTTAACCCTTTAAGCGCGGGACGACTATATAGTGTGCGACGCTATAACTTTTCACTTTCATACTGCCTCCCCTATCCCACTGCAGATACCCTGGGCAGAGATTCAGATCCCAGAATCCTGCAGTCCTCTGATCAAACAGAGATGCTAGCTGGCCATGGTGTGTTGCCTGCTTCGTGCTTGCAGGAATATGGTCAGTTAGACATCCTGGTGTCCAATGCAGCAGTGAACCCCACGGCAGGAGCCCTGGTGGACACTCCTGCAGATGCGATTGACAAAATTCTAAACATCAACATCAAAGCTGCATTGCTGCTGGTTCAAGCAGCTGTGCCGCATATGAAACGTGGTGGCAAGATCGTCCTTATTAGCAGTGTGACTGCTTACCAGTAAGCAGTACTAAAGACTTGCAGGGACGATTTTCACCATGGACAGTGCCTGTTTTTATTTCTCTGGGCAAAGGCAGCGGTATCAGGCACCAATACGCCCAGTCAGTCAACCAATAACGCATCAGTTGCTCGCATGCACCTATACATACTGTTTTAGATCTCAGTGGGGCAATTCACATCTGGGGACCATACTACTAGTTTCATCATACCGGCAATTGAATGCAGCAAGCAAGCCCGTTCCCTGTGATCCATGAGCGAGCAGTATGCATATTTATAGGCAGTGCCAAACACATATCTCCTCTTTCTGCAGGCCGCCAGCTCCCATTGCCATGTATGCAGTCAGTAAAACAGCTCTGCTGGGACTTACAAAGGGTTTAGCAGCTGAACTAGGCCCTGAAGGCATCACTGTCAACTGTGTGGCGCCAGGCATAGTGCCAACAAAGTTCTCAGCAGCACTGGTGGCTGATAAAGAACTGGTGAGTGTAGAGCATCTTTCTCATTGACGTGCCTAATGAGCAGCTTATTCCTGTCTACACTGCAGAAGCGCTTGGGTTAGCACTGCTATTAGCAGGTAGTGGTAACAGTGTCTTACAAGTACCATCGGCATGCTGTGAAGAACATGGGGCCATGTACATGTAACAATACGGGATGCACCGGCGCATGAGCTGCCATGCTGTGTTGCTCTGCAGCTGGCCAGCCGGCTCTGAATCGGTTTGCGTCTCATGTTTGCAGGAGCGTGCACAGATAGAGTCCACACAGCTGAAGCGATTAGGTACCCCTCAAGACATTGCAGCAGCAGTGGCATACCTGGTTTCCGATGATGCCAGCTATGTGACAGGGGAGACCCTTGTGGTAGCTGGTGGCATGAACAGCCACTTGTAGGTGGAGGTGGCCCAGCAAGACAGCGGCTGTCTTGCACTCCATTTCTTCTTATGCGGCATGGCAAAACAGGTCTAGCAGCAGATCACAGAATGCAGGCTTGCTGCTTTATCTTGTCAGCAAGCAGCAAATGCCAGCTGTGCTGCCACTGGCATTGTAGATTGATACCTGCCAGGTATCAGGCTGATACTGCCAGTAAAGGCAAGTTGCCCTGAGCAGTTCAGTACGGCCTCTCCGGCATCTGCCGCAAGGGCTTGACGCAGTTTGTTAGGGTATTGCTGTTGTTGAAGGCAGTTGACCTCAGCTGAAGGACTGTGCTCAGAGCGTAGTGGACCGCATACTGTCAGGTATGCGAACAGGCTAGGACTACCACCACATGATCTGGACCTGTTGGAATTGTCAAAGTTGTAATTGCCAAAAACGTATTGATGCTGTAGCAGCTTATCTGCTGTTGTTGTTCCGAACATGTAGGCTACATCGAAGTTGCATGTGTACTACCTGTAACTTGTGGTCCCAGTCTTTCCTGGTAGCCTGCAGCGCAATGCAATGGCGAGACCTTGCAGGTATGCTTGTCACAGTCTTGTTGCAATTCGGGGATACGCTTCACAGCACCTCGAATCTGCCAACCGTTCGAAAGTTGGACATAGAACTCAATGGGCCGTTCCCAAAACTTCAGAATGTGACGGGCTCTCCCATGTGTGCATCAGGTCTGAAACCATACGATTAACATGTTCACCAACATCAGCCTGTGCTGAGGCGACCTTATCAACTACTGGCTAACCACTCCTGTGTGGAGATCAAGAAGTCGCAATGCAGCAAGTCCGACTGATGAAAGGAGCACAAGCCGTATAGTCTTGACGTAACTGAGGACTGTATCTGCCATGGATCTCTCTGCGAAAGCAGAAGAGGTACAATCAGTGCTTGCAGACTACCTGTGCGCATGGGACACTGGCTATACGCAATTTCAGAAGTGACCAAATGATATCAATTGTTGGGGTCGTGCAGGGGCTGACTGGCGATGGCATGTGCGAAGTACACCTCCAGCAGCATATCAACAAAACTCTCAGTCAGCTTTGGCGATCGCAGCAGCTGTGCGATGTCCATTTGCAAGCATGCAACAGTGATGACCTCTTACCAGCTCATCGTCTCATGCTGGCATCCAGCTCTGGCTTCTTCAGAGCGCTATTCTGCGGGGCAGGGCAAGTGATGAGAGAAGCAACAGCAGCGAAGAATGACAGCAGCATGGTGGTGCAGCTGCCGTACAGCAGGCAGCAGGTGGCAGATCTTCTCTCAATGCTGTATGACTACTCTATCAAGGCAAGCACGACACAGCTGTGTATTGCAGTGCTATGTTTGTAACTGCTGTGCATCACTTGCATTCCCTTTGCAGCGTACGGTCCCTGCATACATCACAGTCGCACCAGTGTACCCGTCCACCCGAGACCCAGCAACTGACTCTCTGCGTACACGCAAGTCCATCACACCTCTTCTCCATCTATCACCCCTAGGACTGCATAGGAAGGATACAGTAGTAGTCACTTCTGATACTGCTGCAACAGGTGGGCACCAACAATGTAACCTGGATGCTAGACATGGCATCATATCTCGAGATCCAGCCCTTGCAGGAAGCCTGCTGCTCGGTGAGCTCTGAGTGGGACATCATTGACATGCATAACATCAAATGCTGATCAAAATTGCTCATTCATAAAGCTGAGTACTTTAAAACTTAAGTCGATTGCTCATTCATAAAGCTGAGTACTTTAAAACTTAAGTCGATGCTCAGATCTGACTAATCAGCACAGCAGTGCACCTGATGTTGATCATCAATTTCTGGGGCGGTTTACTGCTGCTCAGGCTGCTGCTCCAATCACAGCTCAATTCTATCGGACAGCCTATACTGAGCACAGAATGCTCCTATATGAACACAAGCACTAATACAATTACTCTCATCATTCAATTGCATCTGTGTGCAGTTTCTCAGAAGTGCCTTAAGCCCAGAGACCTGCATAGACGTGCTGCTGCTGGCTCACCATTACCACTGCAGCAGCCTACAAAGGGATGCAGTAAGTGATGTATTTACTTTGGTGGAAACAATATGCCAAAACACTCTCCATGCAAGGGCCACCTGGGTACTGTCCTGCAAGCGCAAGCAAATTCAGATCATCTCAGCTCTGGCCTGTCTCCTATCTCAGTCAAGGCAGAATGGGCAAGGCATGCATGAAGGTGCACACATCATGTAGTATATTTGGTTCAAAAGAAAGGTTCGAAAGAAAGGTTGGAAAGAAACATAAGAGGCATGTCATCATCTGATGCTGCTGCAGGTGCGGTACCTTGCTGAGCATTTGGCTTCACTGCTGTTGTTGTCTGAGGTGCGGCAAGGCCTGTGTCGGCTGCCAGCAGTACTGCTGCAGGAGCTCCTGTCTTCTGAGGTCCTGGAAGTGGAACAGGTGATTCAAAGGTTTTTTTCCTCAAACCATATCCAGATCATTTGCTGAGAGCAGTTTTTTTTTGTGTGTAGCAGCAAGTCCTCCAAAGTGTGAACAACAAAGATAATTGTTTCTTGATTGCAGCAGGGGCGTCTGTAGTGCCTGGTGTCAGCAGCAAGAAAAACCTTTTAGGACAGACTACACTGTGTAGCAGCAAGAAAAAACCTCTACGACATCTGATTTTACGAACAATGGAGTATGGATTATTTTTGCAGGAGGGGGAGTTGTTATGTTTGGTTTCAGATTGGGTATCAGCAGCACCTCTAGACAGACTGCAGCACCTACCACAACTCATATCACTGCTGCAACTGCCAATACTACCACAAGAATCGCCGCTGTCTCAGCAGCAGCTGGGAGCCTGCACATCACCAGCTGCAGCACAGTTGGCATCACAGCTACATCAAGCAGCTGTGCGGTGCCAGCAGCAGCAGCAGCAGGGCCGCCTGGTACCGTACCAACAGCAGCAGCAGCAGTACAGGATTGATACTTCCAGCAACAGCAGTAGTAATCCGTTGCAGCCCAGTTACTGGTCAGATCCAAACAATTTCGCCAGCAGCAGCTGCAGCAGTGCAGTCAGTACAGCCTGTCCAACTATCGGCATTGCCAACAGCAGCGGCAGCTGGCGAGGGGAGGCTGTCTCTGGCCCTGAGGACATGAAGGGTATTGGTGCAGTGGTTGTGGAGGCTTGGCCTGGCCGACAAAGGGGTTATCAAGCCAGCAGACTGCTCATAGCAGGTGCGCAGCAACTTTGACTCGTGTCAGTTGTATGTTGACCAGCTTTGCTTTCCTGGTGTGCAGCAGGTTGGACAATACCTGCGCTTGGCACTACCTTTTCATACATAAGATTGCTAATCACAAAGTAAAAAAAGTTGCAAATGGAATCAAGGGTATAAAACCTTCAACGCCATCTTACTGGTCGCTGTCAATGCTGTGATCGCTGCTGCTGCTGCTGCTGCTGGTACCAGGTGGCCATGACTTGTCCTGGCGGGGCCTGAAGGCCACTGAGATGTATGACCCCCGTACTGACACTTGGAGTAGCGGCCCTGCACTGCCAACAGCACTGCCATTTGCAGGTGAGGCATGAGACTCTGATCCTTGCTTCATATCATATTTGTATCTTGTATATCTTGTGTCTGAGATCAATTTTCCATCTTGTATCTATATCTGATCCCAACCTAACCTATCCCAACCTATCCTATCCTTACTCACTGTTGTACTTGATGTTGTGTGTAGGAGCTGGCCTGTTGGGCCGCAGGCATGTGTACGTTGTGGGAGGTGGCATGTACAGCAACCAGTTGGCTCGGTTGGATGTGGATGATAACTGCTGGCACACTCTGGAAGGACCAAAGACACCTCGGCTGCATGCAGCTGTCACAGGAGCATCAGGTAACCAACTGATGCTGCTGGGTTCTCTTCAGCGAGCTGCTCAGCAACAGTCGGCGCATTAGAATGGTCCAGCAGATGCCATAGATATAAGTGAGGTCGCCAGACATGAAACAATGTGCCTCCTTGCACAACAACAGCAGTGGTTACTTCAGATAACAAAGTTGATTCCTCGTCATAGGATAACACAAAAAGAGTGCTGTTTTTGTTGTATAAGTAAACCACTCTACAGCATCTCATAGCAATAGTGCCACTGGCCCCACGCCCCATTGCCAAAAGCGGACAGAGTGCTTCGTGTTACTACCATCTTTCTTTGAAACCCAAAAGCCAGAATGAGGCACTTTTCTACAATTTGTTTTACCAGTCTTGATGATATCATGATTTGACTTCAAGTAACTAAGATGTTTGTATTTGTATGATTGTTCACTGCCTTGCAGGACTGCTGTATGTCGCTGGTGGCAGAAGTCAAGTCAATCAAGTTGTGGCAGCTGTAGAGGTAGGATAGCCCACAGCTGAGTAGATTGGGCCGTAGCAGTACTGAACAGCATGATAGGATACCTAGCCCACAGCTGAGTAGACTGGGCCGTAGCAGTATTGAACAGCATGATGCTACACCTGTGGGTGGATGGCATCGCTGATGCCTTTTGATCTGTAGCACAGATATCCAGCATTATGAGCTGTACCTGACATGAAGGCAGCAGCAAAACATCTGCACACACGATCCTGTACAGAGTTCTAGAAGAATTTCAACCATTTTGTGCTTCATTGTGCGGCCAGCAGGTATTTGCTGTATGAGTCTATTGCAGGTTGCATTTGTTCAAACTGTCAGCATCAGCTTGGGCCGGCATCCCAGCCTGCAAAGCAAACAGAAGCTGCCGGTATGTTGGTTACACAACAGCAGTGAGCAAACAAGATACGATTTGGCTTTGGAGATTAAGCGCTGCTGTGCTGCTCATGTTGAGCACTGTGGCCACCTACCTAGTGTTTTGAAATGTTATCAATCTCAAATGTTACAGGTGTATGAACCAACAGCTGCTTGTTGGAGGTCCCTACCAGACATGCTGCAGCCCCGGTATGCACATGCCCTGGTGCCTCTGGCCGGATGTATCTATGCAGTTGGGGGTCAAGCTAGCAAGGCCTTGCACCGGTGAGGGTTAGGTCTAAACCAATAACCAATAGAGTTATCCACATGAAAACATGTACAAATGATATAATAATGTGTATGTATGGTTGTGATTCACAGCCAAGGCATCCTGGTTAGCTGTCTGTGAAATAGATTCTCCAGCAGCAATGCAGATTTTGCCAACTGATAAACACAGCCTATATTCTACATCATTCATCAGCAGCACCAGCTGAATCTGCTGCACAAGAGTTTTGGGCCAATGCATGCATGGTTATGCCATATCAACAGTTGTTCTTTGGGTATACTTTTTGTGCTTGGAAAGTAAATGGACTGAGGAGCCGGATAAGGCCTCAGCGTGAACCACAGCAGACCTTTATCTCATTTTTTCCCCATTACTTCCTCATCAGCTGGTCCTTCTCTGCAGCAGCTGCCCATCAGTATGTGCCTCAATCAGCTCTTTAACACTCCTGCTGCATCAATTGCTGCATCAATCTATGTTCTCATGCAATGCATGGTTGACTATCTTGCAGCAGCAGACTTTCTCAAGCCTATCAGCAGTCCCCGTGCAATACCACAACTGTCATAAATTGGCTTTTTTCAGATCATACAGTCCTCATCAGCTGATGCAGACAAGTCCTTGTTTCCTGCCGCATCTTGCAGAGATGTTGAAGTATTTCACCCTGATCGCAGCAGCTGGGATCTCCTGCCCCAACAGCTGCACACAGAACGCAAGTACTGTGCAGCAGCAGCCCTGGCAGGCCGTCTCATTGTGCTCGGCGGCATGAATGAGGCCCGCAGCAGACTGAAACAGGTTGAGGGCTTTGACCCCAGGGAAGGCAGATGGACAAAGTTGACAGGCATGCAGGTAGGATGGTGTGGCTGGCATGAATGGCTGTTGCTCTTTATGGGTGATGAAAATATATAATCAATAAAGTTGTACAAACAAGAAAAGAAAAAGTATGAAAATTAAGAACAAATACAGATGTTGGAAAGTTTGCTATTAAACCATACCGCACCATACCACCCTGTACCAGACCAGACTACACCATGCAACCTTGCCCCAGAGGGGCACCCTGAAGGAGCCCTAACTAAGTCGCTCATGGGGAGCTACCTTTGGCATGTGCTGGCTGATGCACCTGATGAGTGTGATGAGTGTCATAAGTGTGATGAGTGGGCCCTGGGAAACGGGTTGAGCAGATGTCCGACTTGTTGACTCTGCAGGGGAGATTCTGTAAGCCCAGGGTCACTGCAAACAGCAGGTGTTACTGCTCGGGTAACACGCCTGCCGTGTGGTTGAGATCTTTGCCAGTTCGTGCTTTTTCACTTGCCTCAGCACTCAAAGTAAACGATGCAAACAGGCAACAGTGTTCTGTCTGCACTGTCTGGGACGTCAAAATCCACTACACCAGTCCCAAGTACAATCAAACAAGAGCTTGAGTCTATGGTCTATAATACTGACTGGTTGTTTATGCCCTGCTGTCTGTTACTGCAGCATGCCCGGTCCAGCTGTGGGGTCGCTGTCTTGGGTGGTCGCCTGTATGCCGTTGGAGGTAATGCAGGAGATCAGCAGTTGCACGCAGCAGTGGAAGAGTTTGATCCTGCAGCCGCCAAGTGGAGGAGCTGTGCGGCACTGAGCTGTGGCCGAAGCGGGCTACTTGCTGCAGCAGTCTGAGGAGCTTTTGGCGCAATTTCAGCCAGAAAAGAGACCAAAACTCTCCAGTCACTCTGGCTGTAGTGATTTGTGACGCCCCTGTCTGAGTGGATGTAGAGTAGACCTTGTGAGCAGTGCTTGTATTGTGCTATTGTTGCTGAAAAAAAATAGCTCGCAGCAGCAGCTGTGATGTAGCTAGCTTTCCGTGTTTGCTTCCCTCTGTACAAATAGTAAAATCATGACTGTCTTGGAGTTGCGTGTCTGTATCTGTAGAGGGGTGTCGCGATTTGTGTGTTGTGCTCCAATTGGTTTCTGTCGCAGTTTGTTTGTTGCGCTGTGATCGGTTTCTGAGCTGCAGAGAGAGATTGATGTTCGATTTTCTGCCCTGCCCTTCTGTAGTTCTACTGCCTGTAGCCAGGGAGTCTTGGATCTTTTCATCTGTCATACTTATGCATCCATAGATGAGAGATCTTGAGTTGAGACAGACATCGTTTGTGAGTGAACTATAAACAGCAGCACGTTGTCAGTGCACCCTGTTTATTCAATTGGAGTTGAGGACTTACTCTAGCATAGTGATATGAAAGTGCATTGAACAGGTGTGCTGCATCATGCGCTTGTAATTCTGCTGTGGAGCTGCCCAGCTGACAACAGTGTGGAGGTGCATGTGCTTCACGAGTGCACTGCTACGATCAGTTCTAGGTGGTGTGCGTACCTTCATGCAAGATCACTTTGCTTACTGTGAGTGTTGATGTAGTATTACTAATAGATGTTCTCGTCGGGTGTAGGGGGCATCTAAGCATCTGTTTGTGCTACCTACCATGCATGACCAACACTACGTGTACATTGTAAGAGAAATTGAGCCGTGCAGCAAGGTGAGATGCAATGGCAGATGCGCTGACATGCGTTGGGGGCGCCACCCTGGTATATTGTGCACTGGGCTCAGCCCAGCTGGGCCAGTATGAGTTTTATGCAGGTTATGCTTGCCATACTGCAGTGCTGGCAACCACGGCTTCAGCCTGAGTGAACAATGTGAACTATAATGTTGCAACTAACAGCACTGTGCCACCAACATCGTATTGTGTCTCTGTTTCTGGGCATCATTATACAATGATGCTCCAGACGGCGAGTGATGGGCCCATCCCGCCTGTCCCGAAGTGATGGCACACCCAACGTCGCGGGGATGGCTGCGGAATGACATCAGTCTCACTGTTGGCACAGGGATGGTCATTGTCGGCTCCCGTCACGGCTGTTCATTATTTTACTACTATTACTACAAGTTACCTCAAGGGTTTCCACCCGAAAGGAGCCAACTGATGGCTCATGGGGGCAAAAACAGAAACAAACACAGGCCAGATTCAATCCGGCAGAATGTCTGCAAGTTCGACTTGCAGAATATCATCAGACTCCGCCTCCAACTCAGACTCTGAAAGAGGATGCAAAAACATGCATAGGTGTATTTGGATTGCAACGCAAAAGCCAACAAAAATGAACAAATGCGGCTACAAGACGCTTATCTTGACCCATGAAACGTGTCATATAAGGACCTGCTGTAGTGATAGAGTGATGCAAGTGATCATGGCCACCGAACTGCTCAAACAACCGGGGAAACTGGGACCGCACAGGATTATGAAACTCACACTCAAGAATCATATGAAATTCATCGCCAATAGAACCTGAGGCACAATGTTGACAGTGGCGTAATCGTCTGGGCAACCTCTGTCCAGTGTCAGCAGCAACAGACCACCTGCCTGTGGCAACAGGGAGGTCATGTGCACCTAGCCTGAAACGCAATAGAGATGACATGTGTGCAGCATTGATACCTGCTATACGTTGTATATTTTACCATACTGGATATGAGCCATCATCAGTGATGACGAGTAATGGTTATGGCACGTCCTCCTAAAAACAGAGACGTGTGAACTAGTGTGATCACTTGCCAAGCCCCACAGTGTACCAGTACTACTACTTAGCTGTGCTGCGCAGGCAGCCAACGGTTGCATCATAACTTCTGTGCCACTGATCAAGTTATGACCTGCCAACAAGACACAGTGTGCCCTGTTGATCAACTCTCACTGAGAGTTAGTGCTCGGATCCGAGCAGCAATGCAGCGCCGGAGCTCATGATCCAGTGCATAATGCACTCATGGTGAACAGCTAGCCTGCGTTTGAAAGGTGAGCCTGAGCTCAGTTGTGCCTTCTGTTTGGCACCTTCATCATCTATCGTAGCTGTCCATGGATCGATGGCTCTGGAGCTTAATATGTCCCGTTGCGCGCGCACGGCAGAGCTTCCGACTGACTGCCGGCTTCAGTACCACCCTGCCAGTTTTGCTTCAACCATGAACTATTCAAAAGCTGTTTGCAGTGCTCTGTCCAGCTGTACAAACGTGTTTCGCTTGCGTGCAGAAAGGAGCCCTGTATGACTGGGCAGTGAAGGGTGCATTGCAGCCGGGCAATACGTCGTGAGTTACGCCCCGCTGTGAAAATTACTGATCACAAACAGTTCTTATAGGCAGCGTTTAAAGTGAAATTGTAATCACGGTGAACACGTTGCCAAATAAGTTTCGTTGCGCCGGCAACGTGACTGGCATCTTGGCCTCGTTTGAGCATGTATGACCACTTTAATAGCTGGTTGAGACTAGACGTAGCTGACGTAGGCTGATGATTGAGATACGTGGAGTAACACACTCAGAGAAGCTGACAGTGTTGTTGAAATCGGAGATTGCAAGGCGAATTACGCCTAAAGCTGCTGGAACGGCCATGCCGTGTTGGTTGAAGCACCTTGACATTGGATCAATGGCTATTTTTGAGACGGCGTGTGTCGCGTGCATTCCCTGCTGAACAGCAGTTGCGCTACTTGCATTCCTGAGGAAGTGCCAGCTTGGTAACAATTGCTGCACTGTTCAGAAACACCAAAGTGAGAACTTCAGGATTTCAGATAGTCTCGCAGTCCGTGCGATGGAGCGACCTTCAGGGCCACCAGAGACAGTGCTCGGGAAGCGAAAATCTGTGCATAGCGAAGAAGGCAACAACTCGGCACAATGGGGCAGCACAAGCTCTTCGTTTACAGTGTTCTGCAATGCAAATCAGGGATACGGTTCGCCGACAGTAGACAATTTCAAGAGGGGCAAGCAGGTGCGACGGTGTCCTTGGTGCACAAGAGACTGTCGCATCTAACGTGACTCACAGCCCACACTATCATCTTTGATGGCATCTTTGCTGCTGCAGGTTGCCGTCTGCAATGAGGAGCAACCCGTCCAGCACTTTTGGGTCTGGGATCACTGCATGCAGCAGCAGCCATCACCAAGTATGTGGTTGTATTGAATCGATGTGTTTGCGATTTGCTGCTGCTGCGTTTTAGTGTCAGACTTGCATAGGTCACCCCCGAAGCGCCCACCCTTGGCTCGTTCAAGGCAGACGCTTATGTCCGACGGAGCACTTCATGATCATATTATTTACCTTGATGATTGCATGAGTTGCAGAATTCATTTTCAAGGGCTCCTAAACAGGCACATCACGATGGCAGTACACCTCACCGAGGAGTGACTGACGCTGTGATTCTCTACATGCTGCAGGCACTCATTTGCAGCCGGCAGACAGCAGCACAGCGCATACGCTGGCATTCACAAGCAGTAGTCTACAGCAGGGAGACCAGATGGACTGCAGCATGGCAGACTCCAGGGCTGGGCTGTCCAGAACGTCTAGTGCCCCAGAGCTGCTCAAACTGGCACAAGCAGACTCAGCAGCATGGAATGCGCAGCATCAACATCAGCAGCAGGCGGCCTATCTTTCTCATAGAGTGAGCACCTAAAGTGCAAAAAAAGCTGCACTCATCCGCTGTCAGTAGGCTTCACCAAAATAGCAGATAGCTTTTTTTGCCCGCTTTCCATCAGGTGGCCAACCATCAGCACCCTGACACCCCGTAATGCTGTTTGCATCTACCTCTGCATGTATCGACCATCAAATACAATGCAACATGGTGACGGTGCAGCAGACTGCCTTTGGCTCAACTATGCTGTGCACTGTGCGCTGCTGTTCCTTTGCAGGACTACTGGCTTACATGAGCTGCAGCCGATGAACAGCTCAGACACTTGCCCAAGGCATAGGTCGTCATATGAAACCCACTGACCTGAGCTCGAGCCACCATAGCAGCAGTGTTAGTCAGCCTGTAACAGCAGCAGGCAGTTGCTGCTCACCCAGCAGTCACGCAACAGCAGCTTCCAAGCAGATCTGCAGTAAGCTCTGTTGACGCCACTGGCTTATGGACCTTCCAAGCTGCTTGGAATCTCGTCAGGGACTCTCTGCAGTCTGTAAGCAAGCAATCCTTGAAGCACACAACAGCTGCAAACCACTGCATGCACTTCATAGATGTGAGTTTTTTGCTGCTACTGCAGCACAGAGCCATCAGCATTGTTGTACTGGAGTACTTGACGGCTTCATGCAGGGGATGGGAGCTGTTGTGTGCCAGGAGGTGCAGTATAGGGCTTACTATCTGCAGCGCAGCATCGGTCCTGCAAGCACTAGTAGTAGACAGCAACAATGATCAAGATGTACTGCAGTCCTGTTTGCAACTTGTCCTGCTTCCCCTTATGTTTGTGGCACCATGTTTGTTGCTGCTGTTACATGGCACACTCCTAGACCCTGGTATTGAGCTCATGCACAGTCCGATAGGTGTTGCTGCACTGACATGTTACACAAGGCATTGACCAGCTTTGCAGATTGTTAATTCGCTCTGAGCCTCCAGTGCTTCTGGACATACAGCAGTTGGGAGATCATGCAGTGCTTAGCCCTGGAGCTGCGGTTGCTTATTGCAGTGATGCGGTGAGATACCTTTGATCGATATTGTTGGCCTTGTTGGCAAGATTGGGCTGTACTTCCAGCTCAAAAACCGGCAATGCGTAATGTTCCTCAAATGACCCCACAAGGCTTAGTACAGCACCTGTACATTCATGCACAGCAGGATCTGTAGATGCATTTTGTTGTCCATTTGACTGGGTCCTTGATCTCAGAAGGATCATTTGCATTTGCTGCATTCCGGCAGTTCACGTGGATGCCAGGGTTCATTAGGTCAGCAGCTACGTTGGGGTGTTGCTGACTTCTTGATGTTACAGTATCCAACACAGGTGTCTTTCTGATGTTGTCTTTTGCTCGTGTGAAGATTATCTTTTGCCTGTGTCAAGGTCTATGTTGCATATGCATGCCTAAATGACGAAATCAATGCAGAATCGGCTGTGGTCATCATGGATATGAAGGTTTTGTTAGCAGCGTGTTTGCATTTGTGCTGCTGGTTGAATGTGCAGCTGTCCGGACATACTCGAGGCCCAGATCGCCTACCAACCAACAATTGTGAATGGACCGATGTTTTTGTCTGGCTGTGTCGTAGCCAAGCTACCATTGGGTATCTGAGGCAAGTAAGCGGACATCAGCACCTGCAGCTGACATGCCAATCTTCCTCAGATACAAATGGCAGCTGTGTGAGATCTCCTGCAGCACCATCCCGGATGTGCCTGGTGCTCTGGGTTATTCACGTTGTTGTTGCAGCTATAATCGACCAGTCCTACAGGCTCAGCTTGTTGTTGCTGCTTGAGGCATACGACACCACAGCTTGTAGCTCATAGGAATTCTGAGTGAATTCAGCGCTGCAGCTTGTTGCTGCTTTACCCGGGTTCCTTGCTTGGGGCTTGAACACAATGTGTACACTGGTGTATCTGTTTGGTGTATCTGTTTGCTGTTCTGCTGTGTCTCTACTCACTGTGTGGTGAGCATGTGCTGCAGGAGCAGCGGCTGCTGCCAGGCCTCACAGGGTTCACTGTGTGTGTATGTGTGTGTACAGCGTTAGGCTCAAATAAGTTGCATGTTTGAAAAGCAGCATGAAGCTACAAAGTGCATATGTGCAGGGTTGGTGATGGATATTCTTGAGGCTGCCTATTCTGCGAGCGGCCTATTTTGAAGATGATGGCCAAACTTGGTTTGTTACGGGTGTGCTGATATGATGTTGTGGGATATGCAGTGGATTGGGTGACAGTTTCATGATGTAGCATTCCATGATTACAATACAATATCTGGTGGCCATTTGTTTGTATTGTTGCTGCTGCAAGTGCAGTTGATATGTGCGGTTTTGATGATGTACACCAGCGACCACTGGTGTGAATAGCTGCATCGGCTAGAAGCGCTTTGGTGGATTGAAGTCCAGGCCAGCATTCTTGCAGAATGATGTGTCTGGGTGTTTAGGATACCACTGAAGGCTGTATATGAGATACATACCCGTGATCTATCCATATCCACATGGACCTTGTAAATACAGGCCAGCATACTAGCTGATATAATTTAATCTGTGCAGGTTGCCGCTGTCTACAATTGTGAAGCGGTGCAGCAGGCACCCATATGCTATCTCCATGTGCATTGCAGCACATGGAAACCTTCTGCAGTCAAGCCAGGGCTCTTCAATGCTATGGAAGGAATTTCTGTTGCTTTTTTGGCCTGTGTCAGGCTGGAGGTGTGACAACAGAGTGACCTTGTTAGCTCATAAAGGATGCACGTCAGGAGCATGTGAAGCATGGTGTGAATCGGTTTGCATGCCATCCAAATCACAGCTGCATCATGCTATCCATAGTTTGATCAGGACAACTTGCACTGTAGGCACATGGTTCTTTTGCATCATATCCATATGTATATATCTGAAGCATAGCTTATATAAGGTAGGAGATATACTATCCCAAGTCCTTCCCAGTGCGGCACAACAGCTGCTCTTGCTGTCCAGTGTGGGTCAACCCTCCCTTCATAGATTGCATGCATGGTGCACCGTCCCAGCCGATTGTGTACACTTGCTTGCTGACGATGTCACATTGACACTGGAAGATTTTGAGGGTCAAAACATGCTGCAAGAGTCCAGGCATGCCTTATATCGGTCATAGGTCAGTGCAGCTGGTCATATTTGCATAGGCAGGTCTGAAAGACTGCCAGGAGCAGCTGCCAAGGCTCGGCACAGTATCCCCTGCATCGTTATGGGCAACAGTTTTGTGCAGGCCTGAGCATGCCTCATCACACTTCAATGTGTGGTGTGATCTGTACAATTGCATCACGTATTTGTGCCTTGGTGAATGCAAGTGCATCAAATGCATGTGCAGGTGCCTGCGTATAGCAGTGGCTTGTATCGCCTTTTTGCCTCATGTATGTTAGCCATGCAGCTGCAACGTAATAGACATGAAGCATGCAGAAGTCTAAGCTGGTTGTCTGGCTGATATTGACGGTCAATATGGTCCATCAAATTGAACTTGCCAGCATGCGATGGTCTGCCAGAATAGTCTGCCAGTGGCAGACTACTGCATGCCTCCATCTCTGTTAATTTGCTTCTGTGTCATGCGGCGCATGTGTTGAACACTGGGTTGCCTAGACAATCACGCCATTGTTAAGATCGTGCATCAGTGCCGCCGGGCCCACTGAGTGGGATTTTCTGCGCAGCAAATCCCACTCAGTGGTCTCCACGACGACCTTCAAGGGTGACCCTTCCCTGCGTGGTATAAACCAATATACATTACCAGTACAACTGGGGGATTCCAATCCCTCCCGGCACAAGCCAGCGAGCCAGCGGATGGCTCATGGGACTCTTGGTGCCTTTCACTTCCGACTCTTGGTGCCTTTCACTTCCATGATGTGAACGTACGGCCTCTGACCACACGTTTACGGATCTCAGACCCAGTAGCAGTTTACCCCCCTGCGTAGCCCCCCCCCTCCCCCCCGCCAGGATTGATGATATGCAAGGCTTCAGCGGCGAAGCAAATAAGCTTTCTCTAGCGATGCGCTCAGGGCCGGGCAGGTTCACCGAGGAAGCATCCCATGATAACATCCCACGCTTCCGAAGCGAGGGCCGCGGTGAAGTCCGTGCAAGTGTGGCACAGTTTTCCTGGGGATAGTTGACAAAGAATCATCCTTGATGGACACAAAACAACAGACACAACACACATTTGCACGCAGTATGCCGGTGGAAGAATACAGCTTGCCTATATGCAAGGTCCCCTACTGTTCGATGTGCAGCTGCCACTTTTAAGATTGTGCTTCCACGCCCTCCTATCATCTATCATTTCTAGTATCACCCGCAGCAGATCGAGAACTCGTTAGTTTCCGTCCAGCCGTCCAGCCACACATCAAAAATGCAGGGGACCGAAGGGCGGAAACCAGCGAGTCCTTCCTCCTCATAGCCTCCATGCTGCAGGTGAACGGGCGCGCCTGAACGATCCAGTTTCCATCGTGACTTCGCAAGTAGCGCAATTACAATAATTAATCGGTCAGTCAAACAGTAGGGGGTGAGTGCCATGCATCCAAAGCAGCAGCAGAAAGCAGTCTTCAACAAGCACTACAAGACATTGGGCAACAGCCATGGTACCGTCGGCCCCTGAAACTGTTGTCAATGCCCCCGTGCCTGCTGCTTATGCTCCCTGTTGAGTACATCACAGCAGCAGCAGCAACCTGAGCATAACGGTCAAGTTGATGCTGGCCACTTCACTCAACGCTGCTGTCAACAGTCGTTTTGATTACAGTCGACCGTGTATTACAGAGGGTGTTCACTGTACTACAAGGATTTTCGCTGGATTGTACTAGTATTATAGTTGCCAACTTGAACCGCTGAACATGATGTTGAAAAGTATTTGAGCCACGCAGCACTGCTGAGTGGCACACATTCCCCAGGGAAAAGCATCCCCAGAAAACCCTTCAACGGAAGTCCAATTCGGAAGTCCAAACCGGCCAGATCTGAATTGTCCAGATCTGAATTGTCCAGACGACCTCTTTTACGAGACTCCCTAGATAACGTTGATGCCTCCCGGAGATGCAAGTAGATGCACATTGATTGTATCTAACCAGCCGCAACCTGCCAACACCAGACCTCAGCAGCAGATGCGCAGCATGGCTGCCAACACCCTGTATAAGACACACACATGTAGCCCAGGTCATTCCCAGGACAAGTTCAGCAGAATGCCATAAATTGCATCAGCTATTGCAAGTAATAATATTAATTAGTACTTTGCAGCCATAGCATTTATGTATCCAATGTAGTATGAGTCTCACTCAGCATGATCCCAGATTATGCTGAGTGTAACACATATCATATTACATTGAATACCGGGCCGATGTAAAATGCTATGGCTGCAAAGTACTGATTATTATAATTATTATTACATTGAATACAATAGCTATAGATAGTAATTAAGGGTCCTGCAGAATGGAGGGAACCTTGCACTGCAACTGCAACCGCAACTGCAACTGCGCTATTACAGCATTGCGCCTTCAAGTTGAACTTAGTACTGAATTGTGCTGTACGTTATCAACTTTGTACGGCGCAACAATGCTCCCAAGCCTGAGTAGTGGCTACTTGTCATATGGCAGTATGGTGATGGTGCCCTCCCCTGTAGGCGATGAGGCTCTGATGCGGACGGGCCGAGCTGCAGGCCTCAAGTCACGTCCGGTTACTGCTTGCAACAGGGAGTAGATGGCCTGACAGCAGCAACAGCAGCAGCAGCAGCAGCAGCAGCAGCAACAGCAGCATAAGCAACAGCAATCATTGATTCAAAAATTCAGTGAACTTCTCAACCAATGTCAATGGCATTGACATCGATTGTCGAACGACTGTCTGTCACTCTCAAGTTGTTTGTTTGAGCTGTTATTCGATATTTGAGCCACAGTTGCATTGAAAGCAATCTACACTACAGGGGTCGTTTAGTGAGCACTTAACGACTGGATTGGGTTTACATGAAACAGATAGCAGAAAAAGTCAATCCTGTATTGATAAGCAAGAATAAAATAATCATTTTTCTCACAGGCTGAAATAGGCAACTGACATCAGAAAGTCTCTGGAGATCAAGTTGCAAAAACAAAGGAATTTTACTTATAAATTTTGACTGCCCAGGCTGATCAGGTCTCCAAGCATCAAAAGCTGGCAGGGCAGGATGTTAGGTAACTGTGTTATCTGGTAAAATAAAAACATGCTGAATAACAGACTAACCTTTGTTAGTTGATGGCTGAAGAGGCCCAGTGGTCCCACTACTGCACTCAGAATGATGCTGTGGAAGGTTGGCACACGGGACGTCAGACCTGTCAGCAGCAGCAGCAGTCGGTATTCTATCAGCAGCAGCCGCATTGCAGTACAGCGAATCAAGCAGTATTGACACGCCCAGCAGGTTGGTTGTCTTGTTTTCTTCCTGCAATCCTGCGGCTTGTGCTGCTTACCATGTGCTTGGCTGAGCGCGACTGTGCACAGTACCTCCTCACTGTCTTTGGTGAGGAGAGAGGTGTTGTGACAATACTTATTATTTAATTTTTATGATTTATGCTGATAAAAATTTTCTGTATGTTGAAATACTGTATATTTTTATATTTAGATTTTATATTTTCACTGCCAACCAGGGCTGTTAAGTCTGTGATGTCCCATACATCCATTATCATGGAACTCCCAATACACTTGAAGTAGTACAGGTAGTAATATGTCTCCAGCACATGCAAGTCATAAGCAAATCCTGCAATCAGCCCCATACTTAAAAAAATAAAATATTAAAAAAAATTTATAAAGGGACTCGAAGAGGAATTTGAGTTTTTTTTCCAATTCATTAATCTTAACTAGTCAGAAAATATGGTTAATGTACTTGAGTCACGTACACTCACCATCCAGGTAAGCTGACCTCGCTGCTATAAGGTTGACTGCTGCTACATGCAATAGGAATGATGCTGCTGTGAATGAGCGGCCAAACAGCGTCTGCACTGTTTCAAGGGTGGGAAAAAACTGGGGGTTGAAGCCACCTGCAGATAACATTTATTGAGCCTAAGCAGTTGATAATAGGGATTTCATTTTCTTAGAAAACAGGAATAGGTGATAAACATGATAACAATTACATTGCATTATGATGCTGCTGCTCAGCAACGGATGGAATCGTAATAACGGCATTATTCTGCAGCTGCAGCAGTAACTCATGCTGTGGCAAACAGCCATTCACATTCTCAAAAATTTTTAATAACATTATTGCTTCTCAAGACCACTGTATGGGACTGCAGGTAACCCGCCAGAAGCTGCATGAACCATCAACAACTCAGCTGCCAGCCAATGCAGCCATGTAACACGTTGTCTGCATGCCTTATTCAGATAATTGACAGAAATTTGAATGAACAGCAGGATTAACAATGGTCTGCAGGTTTAGACAATGGCTGGCCAGAGATATAACGGAAAATCTAATGTAGATAAAAGTTGATGGAATTTTGAATGTCGAACATGCAATGATCAGATCTGGTCAACCCTAAACCGCTTGCCTTTCAACCCCTCCTCCAGGCTGCCTGGCATCATCAGATGCAGGGTGTCAGTACTCCAACTGGCCAGCAGCACTACACCATACAGCACTGCCAGGGCAACCAGTGGCGTGTTGGAGCGAGCGCTGCGCTGCGTAAAGTCAGCTCGAGGAGCCACCAGCATCTGCAAACAGCGGCAGGGCGGAAACAGTAACTGTTTGCTACTTGATGAAAGCAGATTTGTTCACGTCACAATCAGAAATATGGATGATCGAGCGTGTATGACAAAACATATGGCTGCTTTGAGGGTTTTGTGATACCTGGCTGATTTGGTGGAAGCTGCTGGTGGCTTTTTGACATTAATTGTGGCTATTCCAAGGAGTAGGTGGTGTCTGTTGAGGTACCTCATGCGGTTGAGGGGCAGCACCCATTGCTGTGCAGTCCAATTGCTATCATTCAATGTTTTATGCCAGTTGGCTGAGCTATTCAGTTTCATGCGGGTGCATGGAGAGTACCGTCTCAGACAATAAAAGTATCCACGGGTAGCATCCCTCCTCCCTGAGAAAAAATGCCTAGAAAAAAAATGGACTATGGAATCATTTTCCGTATTGTCATGCCTCAGCAAGTATCGAGCCACAGCTAAAGTTGAGTGTCAAGTAAATGTGTTGATAGTACGAGGCCAATTTGATTGTGGCCAACACATGACATAGCTGTGGCGGGATGATGGGGGGAGACATGGCAATGCATGCTGCAGTATTCTGATGACAAACTGTGTATAAATAGACTGGAGACTGGATTGATAGCATTTAAGTTGTCCTTTGACGTGCACTACTACTCTACTGCGGTCTCATCAGCATGTTGTAATATGTCATGCCAGTAGATATTCAGCGTGAAAAAGGGCTGTGTTGATACAGTACAACGTTGTACCTGCTGGGAAGAACAAATCTATTGAGCAGCACCCACCAGTGCGATTAGGGCGAAGCAGCAGATTGCTGACGCTGCCATTGCGTAGGGAAGCAACGGAGCGACGGCTGCTTGAAGTGAGGGGAAAGCTGCTTGAGCTGCAGGAACAGCTGCTGATGCTGCAGCAGGTGCAGGCGTCAGCGTTGCCGTTCTACTGCGTTGCTGACGGGGTGCTCTCGCAGGTCCGGCTGTTGTGAAACAGGTTTGTCCGTTGTGTTTGCTTGCTGCTGGCGTCAAGATTCCGAAAGGGGCGTTGCATATCCCTCGGAGTGGATGGCGCTGGTGCGAGCAAGGTAGCACGGCCGGCCTACCCAGCTGTGCTAAAGAGGACATAGGGTATGCCTAGAAAGCCAATGAGGGTATGAAGGGATGGATTATCAAGAAGATTGCTGGAAGTATCGTGTATCTTCAGCGAGCTGGTGTCGTAAGATGCAAAAGCACACAGCAAGTGCACAATCGGTTTGTACACATTTGTTGCAGTGTGTGTTAAGCCACTTGGGCCGGCTGCCTCGATAAGATCTGCTGGCAAATAGACCGCCAATGCATCCGGGAGTGGCACTTGTTGGTGCTGGGCCGAAGGTCAACGTTGTCATGATGTCCATGTTGTTGCTCGCTACATCACGCTGTGCCTGCGTTACATCGTGGTTCCTGGACAGCACCTGTGGTCCCGCCCGCCCCTGCATCACTACAACTGATACGTACCCACAACTTAAGCACCTCAATGTTCAACAAATTTCTATTAAGCATCATCGGCTTGCTTGTACCGGCAGGTTGTGACTGAGCTGATGTAGCAGACAACCTGTGCTGCTTGGACCAGCTGTTGCATCGCAATGAGAGCACCGAGTAACGGACATGTGCCAGCAATAACATTGTAAACAGCGTCGTAATTACGTACGCTGCTCAGCAGGTGCAGCATGTTGCTGTCACGTTGCCAGCTGCTCCCCACATCACTCAACAGAATTGGAAGCAGCAGTCATCGCTTTCCCTGCGCGAACAGCCGTTTGTTACTCGCAGCACCCCACGAAAATAATATACTGGTAAACCCTGAACCATCGTGGGTGTGTTGGGCTTCTCGAGCATCCAGACCTACAGGAGGGCCTAGGCCCAACCGCAGTAATGGAAGGAACAGCTTCAGCAGCAGTAGCAGAGGTGGTATGAATGATCAGGTTGGCCAAATTGAAAAAGGCGCCAAGGTCAGCCGTGATCAGTCAGCTACAGGAGCCACTAATACATCCAGAAGCCGTGCAGCATCGCAGCAGCACGGGCACCACCAGCAGCACCAGCAGCAGCAGCAGGAGGAGGAGGGGGGGCGACACTTATCTCCAGGTAGAGGAAGGTCCACCATCAAACCAAAGCAGGCTGGCAGCAGCAGCAGCAGCAGCAGTGGACGCATTAGTGAACGCAGTGGACGCAGCAGCAGTCAACAACAGCTGCCATCTACTCATGCATATGGCAGCAGCAGCAGCAGCAAAGGCTTTTCTTCAGCACCAAAAGGCAGTCCATTGCCACGTGAGTGCATGACATCAAGCCCCAAAAAAACCGCTTTATTTTCCTTCACCGCAGTTTCTGACAAGTATTTTTCATGAAAGCTTATTGTTATCAAACCAAACATTGCTTATTGTTTCATCAAAAAAGCTTATCGTGCTTCCTATCCCAAACAGCTCAACCTACCCTCTGGCTTTGTTCAGCAACAAATCTGACATTTGTGACTCACAGCAATAGAAAGTATTAACAACAAAAGTGGAAACTTCTGCTTGCATGCTCATTGGACAAAACACTACACCACTTTTTTACTAGATCGTCAAATAAACCTTTTTATTTGAACTAAATATCTGATCAGACTAGATAGTCCTTTGCAAAAAAAGGTAATCAATCAAAAATCATCAACACTATGCTATTATTATCATGGTTACTATACATACTATTGATCAAATATTCAAATGACATCCTTGCAGGTCATGCTGAGCTGGTTGTCATAGGTGGTGGTGCAGCCGGTTTGACCGCCGCTTACTTTGCAGCGTTACAAGGCAAAAAAGTAACAGTGTTAGAACGCACACGAGAGGCAGGCAAGAAGATCCTGATGTCTGGCGGCAGCAGATGTAACGTGTTACCTCTGGAAACTGATCTGCTGATGGATTATGTCACCAGCAGCAGCAGCAGCGCCATGCGGGCAGTGTTTAGCACTTGGACTCTGGAGCAGTGCTTGGATTGGTGAGTTGAAGGGTCGCTGACTCGGTTATTATCTTGTTATTGCAATGTGTTATGTTCATGTTATGACACAGTGCAGTGTATCATGATGCACATACATCACCAGAAGCAGCAGCAGCAGCAGCAGAAGCAGCAACAGCAGCAGCAGCTTCAGCAGGAGAGATGGTGTAGCATATTTGATCAACAGTTCCAGCAAATTTGATGGTGTGCAAATTGGTATCCTTTGTATGGTATTATCCCATACACAACAATTTCTTATGCATTGTTGACTGCTGCTGCCTACACCATGCTGATGATCAACATATGTGACTTTTGCTGTGTAAAGAACCACCTCTGTAGGAGTGCTCAGACAGCCGTCGTGCTATCGGCACTGTCTATCGGGTGCTATGTTTGCAGCGA